>RJWH01003582.1:0-132608 GCA_004363575.1 Solenodon paradoxus
GGGAGGGGAGGGAAGGGGAGCACAACTCAGTGTCTTGGAAAGGTATCACTGGTCAAAGGAGCTGATGACACAGAACCCGCAGGAAATTTGGGTCTCGTGGCTGTTCCCCACCTGTTCCCCTCCTACAAGTCCTGCCCAGTAATGCTCCTGTTCCACTCAAGTTCTGAGGTCCACTGGCATCTCCTGAGTCAGACTGTTGGCATCTGCTTCCCCTCGGTCCCCTCACTCACCATTCCTGCGGGATGACATTGCCTCTGTCTGTGGACTGTTTCTGGGGAGGCTGCCCATGCCTCCATCACCAGCGCCTTTCATCTCGCAGTCGTCTCAGTTGTATTCTCCTGTGCATGGTCTCTCTGCTCCGCCAGACCTGGGATGAAGTCTTGGCTCAGTCTGCAGGCCGTCAGTGAGCCCATTTCCTTGTGGGTCAAATGGGATGGGAACCATTCTGACCTTATAGGTACAAACCCCATGCAGAGCACGCGGCTGTCTGCTTTACAAAGCTCATTGTCAGTGTACTTATTAGTCCCTTTGTTCTCACAGACCTGCTGCAGGAACACTCACTCCGGGAGCCCCCTTTTGCTGAGGAGCTGCTGCAGAGGCATTAGTGTCTGCTTCCCTGGGTGCTGCCTGGTCCTGCCCTCTGCTGGTGACCTCTGTCTCTGGCCTGTCTGCTGACTCCTCCCCCGCCTTCTTGCCCCTGATTCTGAACTGTGACCCTAAACCAACACTCTTCAGAGAATCCTGTCACAGCTGGACCTAGAGAGTCCGCAGGGTCTCAAGTTTTTTCAAATATTGTCAAAAAATGAACACAGCTATGCTTGTGGCATGAGTCTCCTAACTTTTAAGTCCTAAAGTGAAAGAAGACTTTACAGAGAGACTGCCTCCATCCCCACCCGAACAGAGCAGTGATTCCAACTGGGGACCAGGGTGACCCTGAGGGACAGGGCTGCGCACTGCCCGTTCTCTTTGCGCAGACAAGATAAGAAAACCCATTCGTGCCTGTGAAAGCCGACTCGCTTCCCCGCGATCTCCCTGGATATTATGGAGACAGCCACTTTCCAAAGCATTTATTCAACAACCATTTACCGGGAGCCCACCGTGAGGCAGGCACTAAGTGCTGAAATTGAATTTATTTCTCGTATTAAATCTCAAGAAAGATTGGGAGGCCTTGTCAGTGAAGCCTCCGGGTAGGATTTCTATGCCTTTGCAGAATAAAATGTGCATTGTGTACCATGCAGCTATTTATTGTTCCTGCTGATTCCTTGGAGGGAAAATTTGAGGCCTCCGCCTCCCGGGGCCTGGGCAAGCAAGGGGATTGTGTTATTTTACTGATTAGCTGGACGGGACACGAGTTGCCTCTTTTGGCTAAAGCATCGTCATTCACGGCAATAGTTTATTTAAGAAATTTGAGGGGTCAGGGGAGAGGGTTGGTTATTGCTCCTTCCCAGGATCAACCTTGAGCTAGGCTTGCATTGGACCAGAAGTTTCTATTTTGGCAGTAGAATCTAATGAGTTTCTGCTATCATTTCTCCCCTCCTCATTTTAGCTAAGAAACCCCCAGTGCTTTAGCTCTGATCTCCATTAGCGTTCATCTCCCCCTCTCTCCTGACAATGCGACTACAGGATCAAGTTCTTGCTAAGGGGAGTTAAAGAGAAATGACGCCACAACTTCTAGGTCGTACCCTTGGAATGTTTAGGTGTCCACGCTTCTTTATCACCCAAACACAGAGCCCATGAGTCCACAGCGACCATTTGGAAAGCAGATATCTTCTGGAAAGAGTCCGGCCCCCTTGATGACCTCATAGAGTTGGGCCACCTCATCATCATGACCACTGCTTATTCTGGATGGTCACTTAAGAGGAAAGCAAAGCCATTACATTTGGAGGCTGTCCTTGTTACCTAACTAATGCAACACCCTTTACCCAATGAAATTATTAAAATCTGAAATACTTCGGGCACCTTTGATGTCAATGATCTCAGATGCTCCTTCTCCCTCACCCCAAACTCACAGCGGTTGGTTCCTTGCTGGGAGCACAGACCAAAGAGCCCATCACCACCAGTGCACTGTGTTTTCTTCTTTACATTCTAATTGCTGGAGAGGCATCACTTCCTTGCAAAACCTAAAATTGCCTGCAATCAACTATAAACAGCTTCCTTCTGGAAACAGTTTGCCCTAGAGACGGTGGTTTTTCCACATGTTGATATCCCTGCATGCGGCATGTGTCTGAGTTGTGGGACCTCTGTTAGAGCAGCTAAGTGCCTTCTGCTTATGGGGGAGGTTTTCTGTAGTGACATGTCAGCCAGGCGGCTGTGGGCTCCACTTTGCACCTCCCTGAGACTCTCGACCTCCAGCTGTTCTGGGGAAGCCTTCTGGGTGAGATGATTGTCACAAGGAGCTACAATCAAGGTGAGAGGTGGGGAGAACTACACAAAGTGAGGACATTGCATTTCCTTTCATGGTAGAAGCAGGAGGAAAAAAAGAACAGGGAAAATCACAGTAATATCATTTTTAAAAATCCTTGTCAGGCACCCCTGGAGTCAGGAGAAAGGTGTTGAGAAATCAAGCAAACAATGACAGCATGCCACGACTCCCAAAAGGCTGGGTGTCACTGTGTAAGCAGCCTGAAAAAGAGAAAGAACGCATTCAGGAAGAAAATTAAATAAAAACCGGATTATGGTGAGTGAGAGGAAATGAAAACCCACCTCTGATCCAGGTCTCTCGTGCGGAGGAGTTCACAAAATGCGCAAAGGTCTCAATGAGATGCAAGCAAAGTGCGGCTTTCTCCTGCCGCCTTCACCAGCCCTTCCCGGTCAAGGCCATCGGTGTCCAGCTGGGCCCACCCAGGCCCTTGCCAGTTCTGACCCGGCCTTCTGCATAGTAGCAGGCTCCAAACTGGCCAGAAGGGGAGTCTGGAAAAATTGTGTAGGCGTGACATTGACTGCACCTGGGGGGAGTCTCAAATGCACCCTCATTTGCCAAGCAACCAACCACTCCCCCGGCCCGAGACCCTCACCAACCTGCACATGGAAGATACCGGAGGCTGCTGCAGACTTGGTTCAAATCCCAGCTCTGCTACTTTGTTATTGTACAAATTACTTAATAGTTCTCTCTCTCTCTCTCTCTCTCTCTCTCTCTCTCTCTCTCTCTCTTTCCTCCTCTGTTAATTCAAACATTTAAGGATGAAAGAGAATGATAGTAAATGCCTGCTCTTCTGTGAAGATTAATTCATGTCCTTCCCCTTGGTCTTCAAATGTATAAGGCCGCTCCCTGTATGGCCCTGAGGGCTGCTCTCCTTCTTGTCCCAAAGTCCATCTACTCCCTGTGGCTAATAGGGTTGCTCTTCAAGACCTGGTCTCTGAGGTAGGGAGCTAGACATGAACACGGGGTGCGGGGCCCTAATGGACAAAGGCTGTCATATCACCTGCTAGATATGCACACTGGCCGCGAGTCCTGAACAAACTGAGGCTGTCCTATTGAGGAAAATCCTCTCAAAGCCAGAGACTCTGCAAAGAGAAGTATTAGCCTCCTCAGAGAGACTTTCTCAAGGCCAGAGACATCTTTCAAGCTCTGGTATTTTTCCGAACACCTGAGCACATGCAGACTTCCAGCAGTGTATAACCCAAAGCAACGATTTCTAAGGGTAATTATCATAAAGAGGATTGTGGGTTGGGTCCCCTGGGGGGTCTGCTTAGGCAGTCGTGGGAAAAAAAACATGCGCAGTAAGAGTTCGGCCAGTCATCATGAAGATCAGGAACAGAATCTACCCCAGGGGAAGGGCTAAGTGAGGACAAGTGGGAATAAGTCCCAAGAAGGAACACGCCTGAACTGAACCCGCTTGGGGCAGCCTGTCCTTCTCTCTGAGGATGGACTCTGTTTTGAATAAACCTGCACTGCTCTTGCTGGCAATACATCTTTCGCATCGCTGGGACCCCCTTGAATTCTTTCCTATGGGAACACAAGGACCAGAAGTCTGGAAACCCAATGCAGAGTACTAAAATGTTGGGGAACTAAGACAAACCAACACAAACCTGGTAACATCTGTACCCCTCCCAGAACTCTGCAAAGCCTGCCTCCCACACACCCCATACACCCTCCGTCTAGGTCATTCTACAGCCAGTGTCCCAGCCACCAGCCCTGCTGTGCTTGCATTACAGAGCTTGAGCGGGAGGAACTAGCCAGAAGAGTGAGCTGAGGAGAGCTCCCAGGCTCCCCGCTCACACCAGTCACCAACCAGCTAACAGACTTCAAATCCTGTCTTTGCTACTTCACAGTTATGTGACTTTGAGCCCCTGCTACCCCTCACCCCACACCTTCCCTGAACCCCTCCTTGTGAAAGATAAACACATGGGCTTATTGTTTAAGCCAGTCACTCAGGGCTTTTGTACCTGCAGTCAAAGAGATACACTGCTTAAGATCCATCATCCTCAGGAGGGCTGCATTCAAAGTTCTTGTCACCTCAGTTGTCATCTCACCTCTTTTTTTCTTCCGATTTATTTTTCACAAGAGGCAGAGGTTTTCCTCATAGCCCATTATTATCTAGGTGATGCTTTCCAGTGGGATTCACTCAGGGTACCTTCCATCCCTTCCATTCAGTGGTACCCCCACACTCATCCATAGTCAGTCTCCTCCATGGCACTGTCCATTACACTTCACCCTCTTCCCGCGTCCAGACTAGCTCCAGGGTGGGCTCATCAGAGAGCTTAAAAAGGTCTTACAGCAGTATAGCCAACGCTTCCTCAGCTCTAGATGAGACGGAGGACACTCCCACTTGAATGAGCTGTCACTCAAACAAAGTGCAATCTATCCTTTAGCTGGGGAAAGGGCTCAGAGTGGAGGGGACACCCAAGGAGCTCATGCTAATTGCTGCCATCAGTCTCTCCTAGAAGGTACTAGACTTTCATCAGAGGTCAGGGACCAACCATTTTCTTGTCTGTAGGAATGTCCCAGGCTCCTAACATCTTGTCACACTCTTCCTGCTGAAATGCAGCTTCTCTGACTCTCTATTGGGTGTGTCAGCAATGAGTGAGCACCTCCTACATGCCAGGCTCGGTGGCAGGCTGGTCCCTAAGGACCACAGCAGACTGCCCTGCCCTGATCTGCTTTCATTGCACTCCCAGCACCTACCGTAGACTCTGCTAGGTAGAAGAGAAAAGTCTTGTGAGATGGCGTCTTCTTGCTCTTAAGAAAATAAAGATCCAGGGTCAAACTGGAAGAGAATTTGGGGGCCATCTGTCTGAGGTTCCCATATATGAGTGGAAGAAGCAGTTCTTCAAGGGAAGTTTTAATCATTATTCAGTGCACAGTGAGACAGACCAAAGGGAGAGCCCCTGGTTGAAGTGGGGGAGGCAGATGTGGTACCCTTTCTGTCCTTGGCAGCCTCAGCAGCTCCACAGTTGTTCACAGACCTCAGTCAGGTGAAGGCTATGGTTTTGTTTCTCTGATTGCCTGTGGAATCCAAACCATGCCATTTGTATTCCCCGGGGTATTCCCAACATAATCTACAAACTCCTGATCTCCTCAAACGCTCTGAAGTTTAATGGAGGAGAAAATGGAAACCTGGGTGGTGAAGTGCCATCTCCAGGACCCCACCTCTTCAGCCTTTCTGCCACTAGCAGAAAGGCGCTGCATGCCTCTTCATCCCAGGCACAATATCAGGTTCCTTCCTGACTTGACGATTCTAGGGAACAAGCAATTCTACCAGAAACAAAGGTCATAGTCAGAGTACCAGCAAGAGGCTGTCGTGCCCAGAGGGAAGACCACTGTCTGGGACACTGATGGCCCCAATATCAGTCTCATTCACTGGCCTGCCATTCTTGTGTTCCTGAAGGACTTGCAGGGAACTCAGCTAGAGCCTGGACCGGGCAACCCCGTTCTTCATCCCTCTCCTTCTCCCCTTGACCCCAGCTGGTCCTCGGTGCCAGAGAATGATCAGGCAGATGTCTAGTTCCCAGTCCTCCACCCTACAGTGAATGAATGCTCCTGGGTCCTGCCGTCTACTTCTCCACTCCCCTCCAGCTATCACAGCTCATTCATTCAACACTGCCTGGCATTTTTCTAGGCACTCAGAAAGTAATGGGGACTGGGGTCTGATTTTAAGAGGAGTGTCAGAGAAAGTCTGAGGAGGGTCCTGAATGCAGGCAAGAAGGGGCTGTAGAACAACAGAACTGTCAGAGCGAAAGGCCTGGGACCGGGCCCCCCACAAATGTAAGCTAAGGTAGACAGGCAGTGGAGCAGAATAATAAAGGGGAAAATGCACAGCCATGAGGAGAGGGCATCAGGGGCAGGAGTGAAATCAGGAGGCGGGGGCAGCAATCCAGGTGTGTGGTGGTCCTTAGATCAGGGTGGCACCATGGAGTAATGAGAAGTGGACAGAGTTTTCCTTCTGAAGCTCAGATTTGAGCCATACTGACCTCAGCTCTCATTACCCACTTTGGCAATTACTCCCAGGAAGATGTGTCTGTCCTGACACAGAGGAAGGCAGGGCTTAGAGTTTCTTTTTGTGCGATTCTCAGGTGGAAGGTCTTTGCTTCTTCCAGGGGCTTCCTCCCAGTCCATGGGAGCAGGAACTGGGGTGGGCTTCTAGCAGCTGGGAGTGGGATAAGCGAGGGCAAAAGAGAATTGTGTTAATGTCCAGGGCCATGGGCAGATGAAACGATATTCTCAAGACACAAAGGGGCCTTGGCGAGTCAACCAGATGTGCGTGAGGGATGGTGGGAGGGAGTACCCACCTCCCCATCTCTTACCTACACCCGGATCAGGTACAGAAGTCACATGATTCATTCGTTGCAGCAGAGGCTAGAAAGGTGATGATGGGCTTCTGAGCCCCCGTGGAGTGATGCTGGACCTATCGGCTCACACTGTCTCACATCCCCCCTGACATCAGGCTGCCTGAACAGTCTCAGGACAAGAGCCGGCGCTTACAGCGAGGCTGCCTCCCCTCGTCCCCTTCATTTGAATATTTAGTCAAAGTGACGCTTTTAGAAAGAAATCAAAGTTGACATTTTTAGATTCCATAGGTCACACTGTCAGTACTAGCTTGGGCTTCTATCACTTAGCATAGTGTGCTCAGGGTCCATCTATGTTGTCAAGAAGGCAGAGTATCCCGTAAAAATGGTGGTTACCATGAAAGGAATAGGCTTGATCTTATTTAAGAGTCCGCACTTGTAATGAATAGCAAATAAGGCACAGAGATCTAATGCACAGTATGATGGCTATAGACAATAGTCTACTATAATTATGTGATGCGAACATCACTTTAACAGCGGTCATATTACTATGCATGTGTGTGTATCAAAGCGACACAATGCACTCCTTAAATTTGCACCCTGTTGCCTGTCAAATGTGTTTAAAAGAAAGTAAATGCCAAGGAAGGAAGGGAGGGAGGGAGGGAGGGAAAGAAAAGAGAAATCAGAGATTTTGTCAACATGTGAGCTGTCCTGAGGAAAGAGAGACCTCACATTCACCCTTTACAGAGCCGAGTAGGAGAAACATTGTATAGCATTGAGCTACACAGTTACAATAAGCCGATCACGTTATTTCATTAACCATTGTATTTGTATACATTTGTTTTCACAGGAGTGAGCAGGAGACAGATGGGGCGAGGTTCCTGGGCTGCCAGCACACAGCCTGGCTTGAGGTGAGGAGGCACTGCTGAGCCGACTTGGGAAGTCAGACCCTTTGGGGCGCTTTTCAAATCTGAGGATAACTGCTGTATGGCTGAGCCCAGGCCTGGCCCTCCTACAGCAGGAAGGTCCTGCTCACACACTGGGAGCCTGAGACCTTGGCCAGGGACAGACCAGTGAGGAGGCTGTGGGGCGCCTCTGTTCCCTGGAGGGTTTTGTGAGTCACTGACGCACTACTGCATCTTCCAGGGTTTAAGATGCTAACTCACTGCGTGGGGAGGAAGAGGGCTATGTGGCTTGTCACCTTGTCCTCAAAGACTCCAGAGGGTCAGACAACCTGCCCATAACAGCCAAACCCTGTTTTTCCAACTCCCGATCGCAGCCCCCTGACCCTGCCGCCGAGCTCCCTCTGCGAGTGTGAAGGTGGCAGATGGCGGGCACAAGGTGATCATTTCCGCAGACCCCAGCCTGCCTCATGTGAGACCCAGGAGGAAGAGGGACTGGGGTCTCTCAGTCCAGGCACCCCACCCCCACCCAGCACACACCGTGTCACCGCTTCTCCCTCCCCAGGTTTCAGTCCTCTTGACGTGTCATCCTGCCAGCCCCAGTCTGCGCTCCACGGCCAGACAGCTGTGGTGTTTACCGCTGTTTATACTGTCAGGTAGAGGAAGAACTTAAGTGGCATATAAACTATCAAATTAAATCCCCCTCTTCAAATGCCGCTGGATCCGCTCTACCTGAGAATTTCAATCAATGCCCATAACTTATTCCTGAGCCTTAATGGGATGCAGCAGACACGATGTTTTGCCTGTCTTTGGAGCCATGCTGTCGAGGTGCTGTCGCAGGTGCTGTTAGAGGCGAAAGAGAGGCCCTCGTGCGTAGTTGGGTCTTACAGTGCATCCCAGCATGTGCAGCTTGCCGGGCTCCGGGCTAGGCCATTAGGCAGACTTCATTTCCCTGAGCCTGAGTATTTATTAGACAGAGGCATCCCCAGGGCTTGACCTAGGCTCTCTGGGAGATTGCAGTGGGACCCTGTCCTTCAGGACATTTTTAGGAGCTCAAGAACATGGAGCTTGTGGGGAAAGAAAGGAAGGGAGGAAGAAATACAGATCCCCAGCCCCAGGGCTATGGGTGAAGCTCACAGTCAAGCAAACTACCAGCAAACTGCCCACTAATAAAAGCCAACGTGATGGAACATAGGTCCCCCCACATTTTCCAGCACAGAATGGCCCTGGGCTGAGTGCTCCTGAGTTCTATGCACCACTTCACAGCCATGCCATCTAAGACAGGTCACTTTTTCTGTGAATTTTGCTTCCCTGTCTACATTATGGGATGGGAGAGGTTTTTGCTGGTAACTTCTTCCTGCTAGATGCTGTATGATTGTGAGCTACATATACATGGGGAAGAAGGAGGAACCCCCTGAGAAATTCCACTGCAGAACCTGCAGACCGTAGGATGGGCCTTACGTCCAGGTGGGACAAGAGGGGCTCAGACCTGGTGTCTTGTAGAAGGGAAGGAAATGGTGGCTGGGGCAGCCATCCCAGGAGGGCCCTCTGGGAGGCAGCAGAGGAGGTACTTTGGAGCCCTGACACCCTGGAGAAAGCTCCACGATCCTTGGGGAGTAAGGAAACATAGGAAGGCCCTGGACTGTGCCTGAGTTATGCCAGCATTTTAGAGAGAAAGATAAGGTGCTAGAGGTTCAGGGCACCCCAGGGACCCGCTGGCTGCCGGCGGTGACTCCCTCCTGTTATCATTCCCTTCCTCCAGGTCTCAGGTCTCCTTCTTTCTCCCTGGAACAGAAGACAAAATCCTTCAAGCCTCCCTTCCATTACAACTATTTCCCTCTTCAGAAGGGGTTTTCTTGACTGGTTAAGATTCACTGTAGCCCTTCTTCTTGAGGGTAATAGAAACGACCTTACATAAGGCACAAGGAAAAACAACTCAAAAATAGTACTGAGGCCTACGGTGTGCCCGGCTGTGCCAGGTGGTTCATAGACACTGATCTCATTTATCCACATAGTAACCAGTTGAAGTGGGTCAACCCCATTTTACAGATGAGGAAACTGAGGCACAGGGCCGTTAAATAACTTTGACAAGATCACAAATTGTAAAGTGGCAGAGCAGGGATTAGAGCCTGGAGTTCTCTGCTCCTGTCACCAAACCAATGTCTTGACAGCATGAGGGCATTTGAGGAGACCGACCCTCAGAAAGTAGAGAACTTGCAGATACGGAAGAGTCGTAGCACCGGGACTGGAAGCGAGTTCTTAAGGCTTTCTTCATCCATTCCGGTTCTGTCTACAAAAACACGCTTCCTGAGATCAGCCTGTTCTTTGCTGAGAGCCCTTTTGCTGGCTCCCCGAGAGAGCTCTTTAGTCCCCGTCCACTCACTCCCTTCACTCTTGGTAGATCTGTCCTTCTCTGGGTTTTGCTTTTTGTTTTGTTTTTAACTAGCAAAACCATTTCCCCATCTTCATTCAAAGCATGCTATTTGAGCTCCAGCCATGTGCCAGGTCCATCCTGGTCAGCACTTAGGGTGGACATACCACAGAGCAAAGCCCACAGTGATGAATGTTAGCACACAGTGTTTCTTTTAACCTTCCTCACAGCCTCAGGGTGGGCATCAGTGTCTCTGTTTCATAGACAGAGTGACCGAGGCCCAGGGTCTTCAAGTGAGCTGCCCGACATCACATGGCTAGTTGGTCCCCAGCCCCAGCTCTGTGTGGTTGTAGAGCCGGAGAGGATAACCCTGCTCCAGGTGCTGTCAGAAGACAAGGTCCTTCCCCATCCTCAGCACTGTGCCTGCCTGATCTTCCTACCCAATACCTGGCACGGGCCAGAGCCCTGCTCGGATAGAAGAGAACATGTTAATATGCCTTCAACGCAAATCGGGTTCCATGGCTCCCTTGGGTCCTGGGACAGTCTTCCACTGTGTCCCCTCCTCTTCTCCCTCCCCGGGTTCTTCTCCCTCTCCCTTGCAAGCTGCTGTCTATCTGCACGTGCCCTGTAAATAAACGTTGGTGTCTGCAGGCCCCCATCTTCAGCCCAATTCTGTCTCATCCAATGTGAGGACATACACATTCAAATAACCCAGGGATCCTGGAAATTCAAACAGGCTGAGCGCGAAACAAGAGCTGCTTGTGTGACGATGGAACCCTGCCTGTCTATGGGCCTCAAAGCTTCACTCAGGATGCTGATTGCTGCCGACTAGCTCCTTGTGTATGTTTCTGTTTTCCCAGGAAGATTTTATCTATGTCAAGTATTTCGGGGTTGATAACTCCAGAATCTACTGTCTTCAGCTGAGGTCTCTCCACTGAGTTTTGGGCTCTGTACTCATGAGCTCTGCTGGCCACTCCAGCTGCCTCCCCCACAAGCCAACGTGGCCAGACTTGAATGCATCGCCCCCTTTTCTCTGCATTCACCCTCCTTCTGTTTCTCTTCCACTCACCTCATCACCCAAGCCAAATCTTGCCATCCTATTGGTCTGTCTTTTCTCCCTCTGCATCCAATGACCGCCCTGTCCGTTGACCACCCTGGCCTCCTCTCTGGCCTCCTATACTGCCCTACCCATCCCCTGGAGTATCGTCACCTGCCCCATCTTAGTTCCCACTACCCTCTCACCCATCGTTCCCATCGCAGTCCGAGTCGAGTCATTGACCAAAACCACACATCGGGGGTTTCTCTTGGTTTCCAAGCCATTGCATGGAGGAGGAATCCAGGTCCTTAGCATGAAACTCTGGAGCTGTATCTAACAGGACAGGAAATTGGGACCCAAACTAGCCCTCCAACAAAACTGAGGAATCTATGATGTTTCACTAAGAAATAATTTAGCTGCAGATAAAGTAAACCTGGGAGAGGCACGAGTAATGAGTTAAATAGGCTTTTCTTCATGGAGGCAAGAAGATTCTTGATCTGCCTGAGAAGCCAGCAGACCCTTCTGGTCCCACCCTGTCTGCAGTCACAAGCAGCTGTGGAAACCTAACCCCACCCGCCATGTCGCCCCTTGAACACATGCTTTGCTTATAGAATCTCTGTGACACATTCAGTCATTTAAGTGGATCTGAGACAGAGAGGTCTCCCATTTCCTACATTGGAACCTCCGATAATAAGCCTTATTTCCTTCTGTTAATATCCCTCCTTTCAAGTATTAGCCTTTTGGGGCGATGAGCAGTGGAACAGATGGAGAGCCACACCTGGTCCCCATTCCATTCTCTGGGCATAATGCATTGTATCTGTTACATATACATATACAAAAATGAGAGGTTGTCTCATTTTTGAGTCCCTGTATCTATTAATCCCTCTGCCTAGAAAACCTTCCTTTTCTACCCACCCAAACCCCACCTTTACTGGATAACTTACACCTGCTGAAATCCTACATCAGTGCCACCTCCTCTGAGAAGTCCTCCCTGACATCCCTTGAGTCTAGACCCATGCAGTCTCCCCAGGGTCCCCTCAATCTGACATCATGGCCCCACCCACAGGATTTTAACATTTCCTCTTTATTGTTTGCAACTCCATTTGACAGACACTGGAGTTGCCTGTCCAATATCTATCACATCTTTTGCCTGATTTTATTCACACAGGGAAATGTTCAGCCCTGTAGAAAGTAGTTGTATTTATAGTTAGTGCTTACTATGAGGATTGTGAGAAGCATTTCTTACATCACCCTATAAGGTGTCATTATCATCATTCTACAGATAAGAACACTGTGGAAAAGCCTAACCCAAGGTTATGTAAGTAAGACTAGGAGGAGTCAGAATTCGAACTCAGGTCATCTGACATCAGAGTCAATATCCTGCTTGGAGATGTTATACCACCTTTTCCAGGAACAGTGCATGACAACTGGCCTCAGCAGTCAGGGTTGGCAGCCCATTCCCATTTGCCGGTGTCTGGTCTAGGAATGAGCACATGTGACCTGGCTGTGGCCAACGGAACTAAAAAGAACTTATCTGGGCATTTCTAGGGAAGATATTCCTACTTGATAAAAAGAGAAAGGTAAAGGTCCCTAACCTGCCTTCCTTGTCTGTGGACAGTGGGGAATTGTCAGGAAGCTGACATTGTCTGAGGGGAGATGTCACTAACACACCAAGAATAGCAGAGCAGAGAATGCACTTCAGTTCTTAGTGACCTTGTGAGCTGCTGAGTCAGCAGCCTCTGGAGACTCCGTCTGTCCGTTTTATCATGAGATAATGAATTCTCGCATTGTTGAAGTCACTACTGGGTGAGCATTCTGTTACCTGTGGCCCAGCCCGTCCAATCCAATATCTACAGCAATGCCCCACAGAGTATGCCCTGAACAAAGAGCCATTTAATAAATGAAATGGCGAAAAAAATTCTGAGCATTGTGTGAAATCAGACAAAACTCAAAGGATTGCATGAATATGAAGAAAGACTGATTTCTCTGAGTCTCAGTGTTTTCATTGAGGAGGTGGCTGAGTAGGTTCACTAATCCATTTCTAGTATAAAAAATAGGTGTTGAGTGTGTGGGGTTGACAATAAACATGGCGGGAGAGGAGACCCAGGGAATCCCTCACAGACGTTCTCCGTTTATCCTTGGCAAGCAGACGGGACTGTCCAAGGGCAGCAAACTCTCTGTCAAGGTTCAGAGAAATACATCTAAAAGAAGAAGGAATGATAAGGGACTCATGCCGGGGCCGGTCTCTGAAACACAGAGCGCTTCAAAAACCTCTGCTTTCTTAACCTTTGATTTAAGTCAATAAAGTCTTGATTCACTGTGGCGTCCCCAGGCCTTCCAGTGTATTCACCACCAGAAGCTGGTAGTAATTTCGCAGACACAGGGCACAAGCCTTGGTCTCCCTGGTGGGTCACCCACTCAGATTAAAACAATGGGATCATGGATACACCATCCTGAGTCACTCATGGGCCTCAGGGGAGTTGGCATGATATTTAACGCGCCCCAAAGCTGCAGCAAGCCCTCGGCCTTGTCCTTCTGAGGGCTGTCCAGACCGAACCCCTCCTGCCTTCTCCCTTGCTATCCATGGCCATGTTTAGAGGGACCTTGTGTGAAATTGTGCACACAAAGTTTATTCTAATTTTCTCCATCCCAAGTCTGCCTTCAGAAAAAGTCAGATAACAGTCAGCTGCATTTTATTGCGAATCGAAGTCTTTCTCAAGGCTATTGCTAACTAAATCTCATCTTCCCTCAGTGCCTGTGATGTATTCATCTTGCAAGCACTGTGCTAGTCCCTAACTGTTGCTCTGTGCTATTTATCACTTATAAAATTTAACGTTTCACTTGTTTTCTAATTCCCCAACCAGACTCAGTCCCCCAGACAGAATCCAGACTCGTACTCAATAATTAACTTATTCAACAAACATCTGAGTATGTCCTAGTCACTAGGCTCTGTGTTAGATCTGAGCTCTCTAAAGTGAGTTAAGGCAGAGCTGCTGCCAGGATCTCAGGCAGTCTCCGTCATTGACACTGTAGAAGCAGACAGTTGGGTCTCCTAGTGGAGGGTGGAGTCCACTCCATTTATTGTTTTGACTTTCATCCTGACTACACTATCCCCCATCAGCCTTTATCTGAGCTAGTGTGAGTAAGTCTGTTTCTTGCAGTCAAGAGAAACCAATTACAATGTCCCCTAGGGCAAGAAAAGCTTGAACTGACTCTTAAAGGATCAGAATAAGGGAAATGAGGGCACTGGGAGGGTGTTCCTGGCAACGGCAGTGGCACGAGCTGCGCGTGGTGGCCAAGAGCAGCTTGTTGTGGGCCATGCCAAACACATGTGCATTCATTGCTATTTCTGGTCCTTCATTGTGGGGTGGAAGGCTTTGTCCCCAGGAAAGCAATCCCAAACATCAAAAGGTTGATAGAGAAGGTATTTTAGGACAGGCATAGGGAGAAAAAGCCCTTCCCTGGAGTCTGCAAAATCACTCTGGGGAAGAAGCTATTTCCAAAGACCAAAGCTAAAGACCAGTCCTGCTGATTCATAGCAACTTGTTTGGTGGCCAAGGATGAACTAATAAGAAAGAACAGACTCACTGCCAATATCTAAGTCCTGGGAGGGAGAAAAGGGTCTCAAAGAGGGAAAGGCCCAGTTGAAAGGGACCCTAAGAGGTCAACTGAGTCCTCAAGGTCTTGCTCCAGGATGAGAAGATTGTGGAACCAGAAGTCAGCCTTCCATCCCCTGAGAAATACCATTTCCTGGCAATTTTGTATTCACACATAAAGGGAAACACAGACTCCCAAAGTTTAGGTGTCTAGAAGTGTGAGGAGTAGTCATAAAAGAAGATAGGTTTGACTCTCTCTTTAGCTTCCCAGAAAAGGCTGGCTCTGGCCTACAGAGCCAAATGATACATGCCTAAAATAATCTCAGGCATCGCAACAAGGCAATGCTATTCCCCTTCCCATGCCAGGACTCCACAGGGCTACCAGCTAGCCCTTCATCTGCCAAGCCCATCTTCTGGGCAGCCCACATCTTGAGAAGAGGCTACTGAGTGTCCAGTTAATTCCACAGAACTTAATTAAAGACTTGTCATGAAAAGTCCTGTTATTGGAGAAGTGTGAAGAGCTCAGGTTTTCTTACTTGGGAGTCCTCCCAATCATCCAACACTAGGGATCAGATGTGCTTAACAAGGACACCCTGGCCCTAAAAGGACATTCACCCCAAACTCTGGCTTCCGATCAGCCCAGGGATTGTCTTTCCATGACCTAACGTGACATCCTGCTAGCTTCTCCTCTGTCAGGAACCACAGACATAGTGTGCTTTTGAAAAAACAGTGCGCCCCTTTACTTGTCTTCACCTTTAAAGACGGCTTCTTAAGAGCAAAGCCTGCCACTCAACCCGAGTTTGAGGAGGGCAGAATCTTACCTTGTTCACTGTTTCACTCCTAGTCCCTACAACCGTGCCTGACTTCCAGCTGTTCAAAAGATGTTTCCTGACGGAGGAAGGGACGTGATGACTGCCTTCCCCAAACTATAGCTCTGCTGCTCATAGTCTCCCCTTTGTTTGGTGTGTCCCTGCCATAGAGGGCACACAATACACATTGTTAAATGAATGAAGAAGCATGCAGATCACTGATTTTTTTGTGTGTGTGACAAATCATGTTTCTTACAGTGTTACCAGCATCTTCTTTCAAGGGATCACTGAGCCTCCTCTACAGGCCAAACCCTGGGCCAGGCTTAGTGCACCAAAGGTGTGTAATATGCCTCTAGAGCATCACCATTGATGGGAAGAAATAAACATGTGCCCAAACTAGAAACCCTCCAATCTGACAGTGCTGGGACAATTTTCAGAGAATTGAAAACATCAACGTGGAGAGTCGTTAGAAAAAAAACAGAGCGACACCCTAGGGTGATATTTGGCCCTGGACCCTCCCTCCTCCACTCTCCAGCTGCCCTCTGCACCTGGGGTTTCACCCGAGTCAGCTTTAACAGGGGTTGGTTTGTCTTCTGCCTCCCTGTGGCATTTGACCATAGAATTGGGTTTGTTGATAGGAGACCCTGGGAGGAGAGTAGAGAGAAGCCAGAGGGCAATGTTTATTCTCCTAACTCCTTCTCTCAACCCTAAACCCGCTGCTGTCAGGGGACACTCTGGGCACCCAGAATCTCTCTCCCCTGTGCTTCCCCTCATCTCTGCTCACAGCTCACTAAGCCATCCTTTCATTTACACTCTCCTCCACATATCTCATTTGAACATGTTATTTTTTTCCCTGCTGAGACCAACTGACACACATCCCTTCAATTTTTACTCGAAATATAGAAATGTACTCTTTCTCCTCTTATTTAATGTGGGACCAACCCCTTCGCTTTGAGTGTGAGTCTCTGGGCTGAAGTTCCCCTTGATCTTTCTGGTGTAACCAGCATCCATCATGTATGGCCTGTGATTGGGAGTGAGATTTAAGGACACTTACTGAAGCAATCCAAGTACAGAACCCTTCAAGATTTCTTCAGGTCATTTTCTAATCCTTTACAGTGATTTCACCCACCCCTGCTTTTCCAGCAGTTTGTTTTCATAACTCACCTGTAGGGAGCCTTCCTTTTTCCCTTATTTGTTTATTTATTTGTGGTTCAACATTCATCCATCAGCTCCTAGTTTCTCCGGCCTTGAGCAGGGACACAGCACAGAGTTGGACCCACCTCACTCTCTGCCCCTGAGCTGAGTCTGAAGGAGACACGTTGGTGACCAAGATAACATCATATCACTGACCTCGGGCTCCTGTGAGTCTTTCTGAAAGCATTCCACTTAGGTTGCCTAGCAATGACTCATCCTTTTCACACTTGATTTTCATTGACTTGTGTCACATTTAATTGAATCAGGTAACCACTGTAACAAGCACAGTTAGCCTAGACAGATGTGGGAGCAAACATAACCAGCTCCCAGTAAGTCTGTAGACAACATGGGAAAGTAGAAGAGACTGGAAGGTGATTTCCCAGCTCTGTGGGCTTAGTAGACCTGAGCATTGCTTGGTGTCCATTGCAGAGGTGTGGAGCATCCCTTCATCAGGCAGAGTTGAGAAAGGAACCACTATAATTCATTATAGAGTGAGGGGTATTTTTAGTGGCAACACCTATGAAGCAGTAGTCTGGAGATTTGAGGCGGTAGGTCCTCAAAGAATTCATGGTCTTAAAATTAGCCGACAACATAAGGACAATGAGAAAGGGATTCTAAGTTTAGGGAAGAGTGTATATAAAGGCACTGAATCTGAAAAGGCATGTGGATGATGTGCACACCTGTGACCCAGGACACCTGAACGTTTTGTTCATGGTGGTCCTGTCTGACCAGAAAAATCAACGAGAAATAATAGCGGGAGAATGTTCTTAAAAATATGGTATAATTATGTGTTTGATTAATATACAGTAGTGAAAATGAATGAATTATAGCTACATGCAATATAGAAAAGTCTTAGGTATAAAAATTAGATCACGAGGGCAGCAGAAGTATCTACTTATAAAACACACAGTAGGACTTCACTTGTAACCTTTAACATGTGCAGAATGCAATGATTTTAGTATTGTATCTCAAGAAAGATGATAACACTGAGGAGGCCAGTGTGGCCGAGCAGGGGAAGGCAGTGAGATGGGAGGAGGTGGCATCAGGCAAGGAGGAGGCGGGCCTGAGGGGCTGAGGACTCAGAGGCATCACAAAACGGTGGAATTTCTTCTGGGTGTGGGGAGAGAATCATTGCAGGGCTTCAAGCAGAGCTGTGACTCAATCCAACTTAAGTTTTTGAAGTCTGTATGTATTGTATTTCTAAATTATGTCCGCATCAAACTATGAGACAAATATATTGCCTATCTAATAAAATATACACTCCAGATTATAAATATCATATACTAATATCCTAAGTCATAAAATACAGGCATGTGTCACTTAACAACTTGTATACACTCTGAGAAATGTGTTGTTAGGAGATTTTGTCACTCTGTGAACTTTATGAAGTATAATTACATAAATCTAGTTTATACAGCCTATGATGCTCTGTGGAATAACCTATGGGGACCTTTGTAGATGTGGTCTGTCATTGACTGAAATGTCACAGGAAACACATGTCTACATACTTAGGTGAAATGCTTGGCTAATGACAGTGAATGTAAATTCACACTGCAGAGAGCTTTCTTGATAATTTGGAAATATAAAAGCCAACCCCATCACTGGTGGTGTGATCTCCTCCCATGATTTACTAGGCTTGTCCTGAGAGTAGGAAAATACCAGCTTGGCTGTTTCTCAGAATCCACTGTGCCTGTATTATCTTCAATCTTTGATTTCTTTGCAGGGCTGTCTTTAAGCTGTTTGACCTTTGTAGGCGTGAGGCTAGCTAACATTTGATAAGATAATCTGCAAATCTTTGTCTCGGGCACCCTCCACGTCCCTCCAGCCCACCTCCATCAGTGTCTCTAAGGGCACTAATGAGGAATAATGTGAAATCCACTGGATCGATGACTTCTCAGGTTCATATGGGCCTATGAACATTGGGTCTGGTGGAGAAAGGTATGTGCAAACAATGCTCACTTCAGAGCAGGGAGTGCAGAATCCTGGACTCTGAATAAGAAGGCTCTAGCACTGTGCTGTCCAATTGGGGGAACACTAACCACAAGGGGCCTTTGAGCCCTTGACATGTCTAGTCCAAACTTAGATGACCTGTAAGTGTGAAATTCACACCGGGTCTCAAAAACTTAGTAAAAACAAGTAAACTGATCTCAATATTTTTGTACAGACTGCCTGTTGAAGTGAAAATAATTTTATAATATTATTTTTTATCATCTTTGGTTAAAATAAGGATGATTAAAATTCATTTCACCTGTTTCTTTTCCATTTTTGTAATGTGGCTACTAGACAGTCTTTTTTCATTCATCTTTATTCCTTTCTTCACAATGCCAAACTCCTATTTACTTTATGATACTGACGTAGCATCTCAGTCTACATGTCAGACCACACACAGTGTCCTTTAGTCGAAATTTTCAAATTGTGTCTGTGACTCAGCTGTGCTTCAGATTTCTATCAGACAGCACTGAGGAAAAACAAAATGCGAAAAAGTTCCTATTTATCAACATCCTGGCCACCTCCAGTTTCAACAGGTCTTGCCCGCCATGTTCCCGATGTCCCTGTTGGGATGGAAGCCTGTGTTAAATACATTTATGGCACAATTAAAGGGCCCATCTGTGGTGCCCTGTGATGCAGGTTTTTGAGCCAGAGGTGCTCCACCAGGGGTCTGAAGGCCTGAGACCAAATGCCAACTCTGCCACCCACTTGTAAGTGATCTTGAGAATATTGCTGGCTTGTCCTTTTCCTCACCTGTAAAAATGTTAAGGGGACTAAGACACCATGTCCCTTCTTTCTGACTCTGGTGCCTCCTTCTAGAAGTATTTGCATTTTTAAAGGACAGTCTTTAAAGGGCAATGCTTACCCCTGATTAAGAAATGATAAATGATAAAACTTCAGACCCCAATGAGGAGGAGTTTGGAAGTGGGGGTCATCCTCCTGCATCTCTCCAAATCATAGCTCAGAGTCTATAGCAACCTGACAAACATATTGGAAATCACAGGAGAAGATGACTCTGATGGGAAGTGGGCGACTGGCAGGAAGATTCCAGGAAGATGGGGACCATCAAGCACATGGTATTTATTTCAGCTGAGTGGGCCTCCCATTGCCTGAGCGTGTTTTCTGCTGGCACACAGGTGCGTATGCCCAAAAGGGCAAGTTGTCTGTGTGCACACACAGGGTGACCACCTATGATGGCATTCACAAACACCTGTTCACATTTTTCTCAGGCAGCATGACCAACAGAGAGTACCTAGGAAAGCGGCCTCCCATTCCAGGAGAAAACATCACTCACATCAAGAACAGAGGAGCAGGAATAGGTCCCCAGTGGGCCTCAGGAAGCAGGCAGCATGCAACCAGGTCGGGCGCAGGGCCCTGGTTCAAGGCCAGTGAGATGGAGCAGCAGAGATGTCAGGGAATCCAAAGACAAACCAGTGATGAACTAACAGGCCTGAGAGAAGTGGCAAAACAAAGCTATCCCAAACCCCAGACAGAAGATGTTAAGCAATTAGGATAAAATGGAGACTGCCAGGTATGGGAAACACGCAGTTATCATGAAGGGCCAGAGCCTTAGATCTGGCTCAAAAAAGTGAAGGGAAAAATGATATGTAAGGGGAAAATGAAAGATTATTCTCAAAACAGAGAAAGACACAATGGGGATGAAGGGGAGCCCACATCCTCATGTCCCCTTCGATTGTTTCTGTGTGCATGCCCAGACCATTTGGAATGGTCTTGAAGACAGAGATAAACTAAAAGAAACCTCACTGGACCACCATTCCATCAATCCAAATGCAATCCAGTTTCAAACTCCACCCCTTCCAGAAAACCTCTTTTCCCAAGAACCAAGGTCCCCAATGATTCTCTGTGATTTTCCAAAGTAACATATAGTAGCTATCCCAAACCAGAATCTAGCAGGAGAAATCTACAGAACATCTTATTAAAGAGCAATTTAAAATTGTTTGTATTTTATCTGGAGAGAAAATTTCCATCATTCTTAAAACAAAATGTAAAGGTCATTCACTTGTTTTTCAATGAAACAGGGAGCATGTGATTTTGTGAAATTAGTGCTAGATAGAATATAGGCCGAATAAATGGTGGGAGAAAGGAAAAAAAGAATGAGAATAAAGAAAGGAAGCAGTGGGAAAGAGAAGGAGAGAAGTAAGAAGAAAGAAATAATTATATGAGGGAACATATAGAGAAGAACCGAAGTGTGAAAAAACATTTATAAAACACAAAGAATGTCACTTTAAACAAATGTGCCCTGCTCGGAGTCTTCTTTAACTGCCCATTAGGTCAAGCTGGTTGTTAGAGTGATTTAGATCTTTTGTACTCTTGCTGATTTTTGTCTACTAGTAGTAGTCACTGAGAGAAAAATGTGGAAGTCTCCAACTGCTGTCATGTATCTTCTATTTCTTTCTCCAGTCCTATCAATTTTTGCTTCATATACTTGGAAGCTCTGTGAATAAGTACATATATGTTTAGAATCATTATAGCTGCTGGTGACTTGCCCCTTTTATCATCCTGTCATTTTTCTCTTCTCTCTGTTAATGTTTCTTGTTCTGGAGACTATTTTGCCTGATAATCATCTATCTTCTTCTGTTATTTTTCATTTGTACAGCAATAAAATACATGCAACATAAAGTTTACTCACCTAAACATTGTGTTTAGTATTTATTGTTAGGTATAGTCACAACGCTTGTAACTAATCACCAGAACTTTCCCATCTTGCAAAAATGGAAACTATAGGTGCACCCTGGTGGGGCAGCATCAGGTCAATTGCTTCTGAAGGAGAAAGCCACATACTTCTGGGCTCAAGTCCCAGGTCTGGGGCGAACAACCAGTGTGAACAACAAAATAAAAAATAAAATAAATAAGTGAAGAGGCTTCTTCCTCCTGTCTCCCTGCCTGCCTGCCTACTCACCTTCATTCCTGCCTGCACCTTTCCTTTAAAAGAAAAAAGAAAAAGGAAGCTATAGCCATAAAACAACATCTCACCCATTTCCTTCTCCCCTAAGCCCCTGGCAACCATCCTACTTTGTTTCCATGACAGACTACTTCAGATACCTTATATAAGTGGAATCACAGTGTATTGGTCTTTTTTTGACTGGCGTATGTTTTAGCTTCAGGTCCTCGAAATTCATCCATGTCATGGCATGTGTCAAACTTTCTTCCTTTTGAAGGCTGAACAATATTTCATGATGTCCATATACCACAGTTTGCTTATCCATCTTCCACGAATATTTAAGCTGCTTCTACCCTGTGGCTGTTATGAATAGTGCTACTATGAACACAGGTGTACAAACACCACTTCAGGACTTTGCTTTCCATTCTTCTGGAGATAAGCCCAGACTTGGAAATTCTCTATCATATGATAATTTTGCATTTAATTTGAGACTCTGTCGTACTGTTTTCCATAGAGTGCACCATTTTACATCATTCCTGTTATCTTCTCCTTAGTATTTAAATGATACATCTTTTCCACAATTTACTTTTAACCTATTTGTGCTTTTATACCTAAAATGTCTCTTGCAACAGCAAGTCATCGGGATGTGCCTGTTAGCCAATCTTACTATCTTTATCTTTCAGTTGCTGAGTTTAGACCACTTACATTTAATGCAATTTGGTGTAATTTACAGCTAATATATTCAGCTGACCTGGGTGACTTTAAGTCTACCATTTCTTTATTCCCCTGTTTGTTTACCATCCTGTTTCCTCTTTCCTGTCTTTGCATGATTTGATTTTTTTATTATATTTTAATTTAATTACTAGATTTTAGCTGCACCTCTTCATGTTATTTTTAATGGTTGCTTTAAGAAGTTTATACTATACAGACATAATTTTTCACAGTCTACTTAGAGTTGCTATTTTACAGCTTCAAACAAAACATAAAAGTCAGGAATGTCAATTTAAACTAGTATCCAACAGTAAAAATCAAGGTGAAAGATGGTGCATATTGTTTGCTTAATGTTTATGTGGTATATATAGATGAGTGTATGTCTGAACAAGCTTATAGTATTTCTGGATATCTATACAGGAAGTCGTTAATGGTAACTGCCTTACGGAGGCCAAGAGTAGGGGAGACAGAGATGGGGGAAGAATTACAGTTCACTGTAAATCTTTTTAAGTTTATTTTTATTACCAAGTTCATATATTACCTTGTCAACAAATAATTCATAAAAATCTTTATCATCTGTTATCCAACAAGCCCCTTGACATATTAATAGTGACATAATAATTATAAATATCTTTACCATTACTCAAATTCTTAAAATTTTAGAGGCTTCACTCTAAAAAGAATAATTTAAAAGCAATGGAAATTCTATACCAGTGGCCAGAGCCAACTCTCTGAAAGAGTAACATTAAGTTAAAGGTCCTGTCTCCTTCTACAGACTCACCTCCCATCTCATGGGCATGGCTGTCACAATATCTGACCCCCAGGGACTGGGCTTAGTCAGTCAAGCCTATACCATCTTTTGTCATTGGCTTACTTGTGAGCATGGGGTCTAGGTTTGATCAATGAGATTTGAGAGAAGTTTCCCTGGGACCCTTCTGAGAAAGTTTCTTGCTCTTCAGACAAAATTCCCATAAAAGATGATCCCATTTGTGCTTTTGGATATTACTCTGTCCAGATGGGAAGCTTAGAACCACTGCAAGAGTGTGGAGGCAGGATTTGACCACCTGCTATCATTTTCTTATGTGACTGCTACATTCTCTCTTTGAGTGTTAAGAATATATTATTAATTGGCACTGACAGCTTTGTAATTGAATATCATCATTCCTTCATTATCCATAAAGGCCCTTCTACACTCAAGAGCTGAGCTGGTCACCAGGAACACAGCAGTAAAAAGTCCTTGCCTTCAAGGACACTGCTCTGGACCATCCCCAGGGCGGTTGTGCCCTGTTCCTGCTTGTTCCTGGTGATCTTTATTCACCTTATGACTCACACCCATTGTCACCTTCTCTGTGAATCTGCCATGTTGGACATCACTGAGTCTGTACCCTGTACCTTTGCTATAGCATGTTGCCAGCAGTGTTGCGTTGCCCCGCATCTGCCTGAGCTCCTGCTGTGATCCAGAGTCAGCCTCAGAGCTTGGCCTTTAGCAAGTCTGATGTTAGGACAGGAGACACTGTGAAGGCAAGTCAAAGGGGAGGGAAGGAAGACAGTCGCTATTGGGTAGAGGCCAGAGTCATGGAAGGAGGCAGGACCTGAATTGCGGCTGAAAAAAAGGAAGATCATCGAAAGGGGAAGGAGACCCTGACAGTCAAAGGCCAAGAACCGGTGGGCCCTTCCTCTAAGCCATAAATTCTTAATTTCTTCTTCCAAAGGTCAATGAACACTTAGGAGCACACTCAACAGAAATATGAAACTTCATCTGTTTAGCTGGTACGACCTTCTTCCAATTCTGTCTGTGACCATGGGCATAATGATGTAAATCCCTCCACCTTTCTTCTTCCGTCTGTACCCCTCCACCCACCCTATTTGATCTGCAGACACAATTCTCCATGTTTCTGGTGCTGCCTGTCTCCTTTGTGACATGTCTCTCTTAGTCCATTCATTGGTATTAGTTTCCATGTCATTTCCTCTCAATGGATTTTCACAACAACCTTTGTAATTTCATATTCTTTCTATTCTAGTTTCTAAGGTAGCAATCTGATATAGACCAGATCCAATACAGGGGCAGCTAGAAGAAACGAGTGACTTCCCAGATGACGTAAAGTGGTATATTGGTCACAGTTCTTAATTGCTGAACACGGAATGCATGCTAGCTTGTTTAAAGACATGAGCATGTATTAAGAGGTACAAATAGTAGAGAAGACTACAGAAACTGATCTGGATCAGTAGTTATCAATTTCATGTTAGAATTGCCTAGAGAACTTTAAAAAAATACCCATGTTCAATTTCACTCAGCCCAATTAATATGTGCTATTTTTTAAAGTCCCAAGTAATTCTAATGTACAACCAAGATTCAGAAACATTACTCTAGATTAAATGGTTGCAGCCTCAGCTGCATATTAGAATCACCTGAGGACTTTTTTAAAAAATGCTGACTCCCAGGTCCTACACCTCAGAAATTATTATTTAATCAATCAAGGAAGTGATCTGTTTCTGGAATGGTCACAGTGCCACAGGTGGTTGTAATTTTAGCCTTGACTGAGATCCTTGATGGTCTCGTTCAGTGTCCACACTCCCTCCCTGCTCAACAGCTAAATTTCTAATTAAAATGTCACCTGAGAAAAGCACAACCTAAATCTACCTGCAAAGATGCCTGAGAAATGTAGCTTTTAGATTTTTAGATTCATCTCACTAAAGAAGGGCTGAAACAAGTGTTAAATGGGCTAATTGGCAATAACCACCATAGAGTCAAAAAAAAGTCACTCTGTCCACCTTATTGAGCCTGAAATCCTGCCATTTGAAAGCACAGCTCGTCCTTGAATAATGCTGTTTCATTCAATTTCATTGTCTTATAATGTTGATGAGAAAAACAAATCTGAGCTGATGGCGAAGGAAGTAACATTATAATAGAACTTCCTTCTGTTATACATAAATACCTCAGTCACCATTCTCACAAAGCTATCAATAATCTTACATGAGGACTTATAATAATTTCTCAAGATTGAGCATTGTCAATCAATGCACAGATTTTCCAACATGATTTTCCCACATAATCTATACCAGCAAAGGATTGGAAACAATCCTTGAAGACTGGCTAAGTTATGGTCCATTCGTACAGTGGGTCACCATGCAACTGGTGAAAAGAATGAGACAGCCTCATTCCTGAAGGACACACAAGATACATAAAAAAGTAAAATTTCAAAAATCAAGATGCTAAAATTTTCACTAAAGGGGGAAATAGGAATTCATGTACCTTCATATTAGCAGACAATCTCTGGAAAAGTTAGGCACAAAATAGGACATGGCTATCAACGCTACAGAGGGGAATTGGGTGGTTAGAGAACAAGGAAGGGAGGGAGACTTTTCACCACACATCTTGTTTGAGCTTTTGGATTCTGTATCTATTATATATGTATATATGCATGTATATATTGTATATATGTACAGTCTGCTTTGTAAACACAAATTTGTTTCATAAAAATACTGCAAGGCATTGCACCTACATCATTCATTCCCTCATTTAGTCAGCACCCCATTCCTCGTCCTTGTTCTGTAGAAGGGCCATGGTGCAGTGATGGGACCCAGGAAGGTTTGGTAAAGAGACATCATTTGAACAGAAACTAGAGGAAGGTGTAGGGTTATGTTTGGTGAATAAAAGCATTCCAGGCAGAGAGAACTTCCTGGGCAATATGAAGCTGGGAAAAAAGCACAGTCTACTCAGGTAAGCAGACACAGGACAGTTTGATGAGCAAATAGGATGTGTGTGCGTGTGTGTGCTCCTCCTGAGTTTCTTCATACTTGCATGTGTGTGATGATGCACAAGAAAATTTTTGCATTGTGGACCCCAGGGTTGACAGGCATTGAATCTGAGGTTCTCAACTGTGGAGCAGGTCTATCCTTTTGACCAAATCCAGCTGGGAAGTGCCAGCTCTAACTACTGGGCTCAGAGACCAATCCAGCTCTGCCTGATTAATGATTCACTTAGAAATTCCCTGAACTAAGGAAATGGAAAGGATAGAAAACTTTTGCTCTTAAAATACTGTTGTTCTATTTTAGAGCCATTATCTGAAGAAGGAGCTTCATTCTTTGAAGCAATGATGTGTTTCCTCCACCACTATCTCTGAGTCAACCTGGGAGGAATGAAGGCAGAGAAGTCTTTTTTCGCATTCTCTGATGTTATCCCCCCTGTATTCTCTCACCTTCTTCTTGGGACCCCTCTCTGCCATATAGGTTAAACAGAAATTCAGTGATTATTCAGTAGTAGCCCAGCTGAAAGACAGGTGTTTTTCACAAATAATTATGGGAGATGTGGTTGGGGTGGGATCTCTGTGCTGAATCTGGATGGGCAAGAGGCCCTAGAGAGGGAGTAAGAGGAGGAGTGGGGACTGGGAGATGACACATATGTGCATTAGAAAAGGAGATGGGAGGAGAAATAACAATAGAATGAAAAATGAAGAGGCCCTTAGAGGGAAAGAAGGCCAGATAGAACACTGGGACAAAATGAGACCCTTTCTAGAGGTAGTCTATTAGTTTCCTGGAACTAGAAATTTAAACAGGGTGGTTAAGACAAGTGAAATTAAGTCCCTTACAGCTCTGAAGTCCAAGTTCTGAAATCGAGGTGTTGACAGGGTCATGCTTTCTCTCCAAAGTCTCTAGAGGAGGAGACTTCCTTGACTCTCATTTCTAGTGGGTATGGGAAGTCCTTAGAGTTTCTTGACTTGTAGATCCTCCAAACCCTGCCTTTGTCATCACATGCATTCTCCTCATCAGTCAAAAGTTCTCCTGTCTCATAAGGACATCTGTCATTGGATTTAAGGCCCACTATAATCCAGTATGACTTTTTAAAAATATGATTACATTTGCAAAGAGCCTGTTTCCAAATAGGTCATACTCATAGGTATCGTGGGTTAATCCTTAAATATATCTTTTGAGTGACACAATTCAATGTATAACAGATGGTAAAGAAGATGGAGATTGTGGAGATTTTGTTCATGAAGAAATCTGGGGTTGCCTCCAAGCTCAGAGGAGGAAAGTGATGTGTAGGCCCTCCTCCATCACTGCCGGGAAGTTATGCCAAGTATCTGCCATACGTGGTTTAGACTTGGGTCACGAGCAGTGGGAGGAGAGGGGATGAAATGCGAGTTTCATAGAAAGGTAGATCTTATCTCTGGTGACTATTCTTAAAATGTTCCCAGTCCCCCCAAATCCTTATCTATGCTACAACTCAGCCTGTCTTCCCCAGGGCTCCCCACACTCGGTATATTTTTCCTCCTCCTCACTCAACCACAGTCATCTGTCCTGTTGCTGTCCCCTTAGGTTTAGTTCTCTGGCTAATAAACTAACTGTTGCCAATGGCACAAATGCTTTCATGTCTGGCCTGTCAACTGGCAATTTGTTTCTCAATAGGAGCTTCCTGAGACATAATTCCTTAACACGGAGGAGAGACAGATCCCAGTGGGACTTTAACATGTTCCTTCAATTACTGAGCACCTGTGAGAAGTGGGCTCCATTACTTGGAATAAGCCAGCTCTTTGAGGACTAACTTCCAAACTTCATGTTGGCTGGGTGACCTGGACACACATTGTGGGTGAAATGGACAGAAGGAAACTTGCATAACTTTCATGTTAAAGGAAAAGTATGGTGGCCCAGGATCTGGTTGGACTCTTGCGTCCAGCTCTGCTCAGCTGCTGTGTGATCTAGGGTCTCATGTTTGCAAAGCTCTAACAATGCTCAGTGGGACTATAGGCAGGTTTCTCCCGAGCCTCAGTCTCTGGGGGGTGATAAACAGAACACCACAAAGGTCTTTCTGATTATGATACTTATTAGTGCTTTTTGTGAAATGATTTGATACAAATAATATTTTTGAAAATCTGGGCTTGAACATTTCAAGTATTTTTTTACTAGGTTTACAATATTTAACAAAGTACTTGTGTAATTAAGAGATAATGTCAATGCTGGAAAGCAATGTTGACAAGATAATAGCCTTCTGAAACCACATAAATGCCAAAGCAAGTAACAAATACATAGGTGGAAAAACAAGTGGGAAATGGTCCCCAAACTCTTGCTGTCTAAGTTGGTCCATTTGCCTCATGGCCCAGTTTCCGTGGTGACATTCCATTGCAGGCCCATATCATGTCCCGGCTCTTTCCCCCGAGCATGATAGTCAACATTTAGAAGACGGGATCATCTACATTCATCATTCCACTTGCAGAAACTTAGTCCCAGGGCTGTCAGGAATGGAGGGACTGAGGTCAATGAATTCAAACACTCCTGATGCCACTTTGACCATCATTGCCAGATAAGGAGGCTGAGATCCAGAACCAGAGAGAATGTTCTCTTGGTAATTCCTGATCTGGTTCATAGAAGAAGGACTAGAACTCAGGAATCTTCCTAGATTATCACTTGTTCTTGCTCTGGCCAGAATGCTGTAGTCAACTCAGGTTTCTCAAGGGAGCAGGAAGGAGGTAGAAGCAAAGGAATGGGTCACATGAGCTTGACACTCAAGTGATTGAAATTCTGAGGTTGTCCCTCAGAGCAGACAGAGGGGATAATGCATTGTGCCGTTGGATTATGGAAAAGAAAGTCATGGAGGATGGCCTTGTAAAGGTCATGAGTGGAGAGGAGAGCTTGGCCAACAACGTCTTGTAGTACTGGGAAAGGGTGCCATACTCCTGAGGTTGAGAAGTAAGAATATGTGTATCCACAAAAACAAGTTAATGTCACAATGAAATAACCCTTCAATAAAACAAATTTTTTTAAAGAATAAGCAAATATAAGATTGCTGTTTCATAGGTGAGAAAATAGTTAGACTGATCTTTGCTAGAAATTGGACCCACTGTGCTTCAGAGAACACTGACTTAGGAACCAGAAGAACTGAGTTCCACCCAGTAATTAGCTAGGTGACTATCTACACTATCAATTTCCCCTTTTGGGGTTACGTTTTCTTCACTCCTAAAACGAATGTGACGGACTTGATCACGAATGCCCAAGCTCCCAGAATGGTGTTGATCTTCCATTTCCAACTATCTTCCTAGGTGATTGGGATAATCTGGGGGGTGAGGTGCTCCGTGAAGCATCACCCAATTCCAACATCCACAGATCTGATTAAACTATAGGGTGTATCTTCAATAATTTTGATAAATTCCTGTATTCTGGGGTTGTGATGACATCTTAAATATAGTTAGAGGCTGGCGTACACCAGACCTGTGAGAGTAATGTCAGGTAGATGCTCCATCCCTTGAATACCAGCTGGATAGAGACCCCAGGAGTCAAATGGACCACAGGTCCAAAGAAGTGTGAGCTTCAGTCTTACACATATCCAGGGCTTTGGACGTGCTGTTCCCTCTTCTCAGAACACCCTTCCCCTCCAGCCGAATACCTTGTTATCAAACTAGTAGATACCCATTAGGGAAGCTTTGCTGATTTCCCTGAGCAGAGTTAATTCCTTTCCACATCAAACTGAATTATTTATATTCGAACCTGTCAAGATTGTTTGTTTTCAGTTATGTCTCCCTGGTTAGACTTCTTGAGGGCAGAAACTGTCTTTTCATAACTCTAAATTGGATAATAAGCATAGTGTCTTCACAGAGCAGGCACTCAGTAAACTAAGTTAAATGGAAAGAAGGAAAGATGAAGAATGGAAGGAAGGAACAAAGGAAGGAAAAGGCAGGAAGGAAAGAGGACAACAATAAAAGAATAAAAAAGAATAATGCTATTTTCTTAAGTGTGTTCTTTGGTATGTAGCTTTGAATCGTTGGGATCATTGTGTAATCCAATTTTCATCCTGTATTTTTCTTCACTTCATGCTAATCTGTAAGCATTTTCCATGTTGCTACACATCTTCATAATTATCACTTTAATGGATGCTTAATATCCCATCAGGTTGATGTGCCATAATTTACTTAACCATATCCGTCTTTAGACCATAACCTTCTAAAACATTAAACAGAAAGCTTGACACAGTTTTAAAATAGATGGGAAAGTGGTTCCTTGGCAACGCTTGCGGCGCTTCTGATGTGCGCATGCTCAGGAAGTGAGGCGCCTGGACCAGGCCGGTGGTGGGGAGGCCAGGCCGGGAGCTGGACAAAGGCGGCAGAAGAAAGGGGCTAGAGCGCCTCTGGTCCTAGCCCCCACTCTCCCTTAGCTACCTGTCTGTGTCTTATCGCCGCCTTCAAAGAGAGCTTTTACGGACCACCCTGGAAAACATCGTCGCAACAGTCATGGCTAAGAGACTGACCTCGGCACTGAAAACTTCCTGAAATGCCTCTCTTTTACTCCTCAGAGTCATTCACTAAAGCAGGTACCCTTATTTCAGTCCCCACTTCACAGCTAGAGACCCTGGGACTCCGAGTTCACACACTGAGTAAGTGGGGGTCTTCGCCCCAGTCCGTGGAGCCCCAATCCTGAGTTGCCCTCCACCCCTCTTCTGAGGGCAGTGTCTCAGTGATTCCCATTCCGTGAGCCTTCTGCGCAGCTTTGTCTGGCTTGCCCTGGAAGGGCTGCTTCTGGAGCCCTGGGGGACTTCGAAACGTTTAGCGGTGACCTGGGCAAGGGTGTAGGGAATTCACTAAACCCATCATCTGTGGGCGACTGGCAGCTGGGGGACAGAGAATCTGTGTTCCCTGCATCAGGACTCGATTCTGGCATCCAGAGCACAGCAACCAGAGCAGAGAAACATCTCAATCTGGGTTTGACTCCTGGGCTCTGATATTTGCTGGTTGTGTAGACTTGGGCCACTTCTCTCTCTCAGGGACCCAGGGGAGAGAAGGGTACCTACCAGCCAGGATTGTTGCAAAGATTCAGAATGATGGCGCACAGCACATGCGTAGTCCTTAATAGTGGCTAGCTGTTTCCATGATCTCAGTAGACCAGATAAGAGCCAACTCTAATAAGATAAAGTCCTTAGGCTCGAAGGCAAACCCTCCATTGCTACCCAGTACAAGACAGAGAAGAAGAATGTAAACACGAAGGGGAAATGTAAGGGCTTTGTTTTCCATTAGTTCCAAAGTCATGAGAAGCAGGACAATGACGGCGCTGCTGCTGGTGAAGAGGAGGAGGAGGACAATTTATTGAGCTTTTATTGTGTGCTAAGCACGTGATATGCACTGTACACATATTAACTCATTTCATCTTCAAGCATCCCTATGAGGTAGGAGCTAGTCTTATTTCCATTTTATAGAAGAGGAAACAGAGACACAGCCAGGCTTTTAGGGCTGCCCGGGGTGGGCCTCTAGTCTTGGCTGGTGGATACCTGCAGGGCCTCTAGACGAACCGCTCTGCTCCATGCCACTGTGCAGAGTCCCTTGAAAGATCACGTTCGCTTCTGGGGGCCCTGGGGACAGAGAGCGGGGAGCTTCTGATGGGCCACAGTGGAAGGCTGAACCATGTGGTCTTCAGGGTGCTGCCCAGTTCTGGGTGCTGGGGTCTGCGTCTCCACCATACTCCTCTTCAGAGTTTCTTCATTTCCCACTTCTCAACTGAAGGAACTGAGAAGCTGATAAGCCATTTCCTTTGGAGGAGATAATAATAGAAAATTAGCTCCATGTATTTAACAGTGAACTCTTAAAAAACTGATAATGGCTGAACTTAATCCAGAATGATACCTCCTTAAAGTTGGCATGATCCCCAGAGTGCACCTTATGTTGGCTGGAGATAACTGGGGCCACAAATGGGCCTGAATATCTCATTAGGACCTGAAGATTCTGCTGGAGGAAACAGGTTATCTCTGGAGGCCATATCAGAGTCCAGCCTAGGAGAACTCTGGCAAGGGAGAGACCACTGACACCTCCCAGACCCCAGGGCTGTCCCGGCCTTTCCTCTGTATGGATGCTCCAGGGGCTGAGTCATAAGTCACAGGAAATGAAACAGCCCTGCCCCTTGGGTCCTCCAGCCCTTGCACTGGGAGGTCCCATAACTTCAGCAGGAGTGAGGCTGAAACATTCCATGCTGGCTTCTGGTTTGGTGGCAGCCTCTGACCTCACCATGGACGCAAGGGAGAGTCCAGCAGGTGTTATCACCTGGTGCTTGGTCCTTCCTTCAAAACGGTTAAATGAAAGCTAACACATGACTCACTGGTGTTTACTTTTAGGAATCACCAGAGCTGCATAACTGGAGAGGTAACAGGACAAGGGAATTCACAACCACAAATTAGAAAACAATGGCAGCTGGGCTGTCTTGCTTCTGGAATATGCACGTGGAGAGCTACGGGACCCAGCTAGACAAAATGGGGACTAAGAGGAGACAAAGGTCAAGAAAGACACAGGAAATCCCCACACCTCCACATCATGAAAGCTCTGATGCAGACTAAATCAGTACTGGAAGTAAGCTTGGCATCCTGGTCCTGGAACACTCACTCCTATTTGTGGAAATCTGATTTCAGAGACCCCACAACCTCCCCTTCCTTTGAAAGAACGCAATCCCCACATGACTGGGGCAAAGATCCCTTTTGAATAGAAGTTACCCTCTCCCTCTTTAGTCGAAGGAGACATTTCTTTATCCATTCCTACTTGTAACCCTGGTCTTTATTGGCCAAATGGGGAGAACCTACATGACATGGGTGAGAGTATGTTTCCCTGTGCCAGAAGCCCCCCATGCCAGACCCATAATCAGGGAAGGACAGGCCAGGCGGGCAGGAGTGCTAAGCAGGAGGTGGAGATTGTCCAAGAGGGACATGTGGATCCAGAGGTGAAGAGAGCCAGGCCCCCGCACAGGGGTCAGGAGCCCAAGCGTAAAGCCCAGATGGTGTGTGGCAGGACAGCACATCACAGTCTGGACACTGAGGAACCACATGGGTCAGGCCCTGAGTGATGAGCAGGGCACCAGCAGCAGAAGCAACCGACACCAGGACTTACCTCCTCCAGACATGGGGAATGTGCACAAAATTGCTGCCCAGGATCAAACTGTTGGAGGAAAAGCAATGACTCATGAGATACTATGGAGAAAGGAGAGAGAAGGGCCAGAATGGGAGAGAGAGAGAAGAAACAGAAAATACGAAGAGAATAATCCAACCTGACAACCTAGAAACCCCAGAGATCCGGGAGGCAACTGGAATAGGACATTTGGGGTGACTGACTCTTACAGAGATCATTGAAGAGGTTGGAACAAAGAGAAGCCAGAAACCATCCAGTCCAGCCTGTCATCTTACAGGAGGCCGCTGAGACCCTGAGTGGAGGGGACGGGGAACTAGGACCTGGTTTCCTGTTTCTGTGCTGTTCGGGCCATCTTCTTCACGGTGTATGCTGCAAAAGATGTGATCACAAACATAGCGGCTTACAACGACACCCACTTACTAGCTCACAGTTTGTAGGTCAGGAATCTGGGTGGGCTAGGCTGAATTCTCTGTTTAGGGTCCACAAGGCTAGGGGCTGGCCAGACCGGCTTCTTGTCTGGAGCTCTGGGAATGAATTCATGTCCTGAATCATTTACATTGTAGGCAGAATTCTGTTCCTTGTGATTGTGGGATCAAGGCCCTCATTTCCTCACTGACCATGAAGCAGGGGTTGTTCTCAATTCTTAGAGACACCGCTCAAGTCCTTCCCACGTGCCCGCTTCATTTCCAAAGCCAACAATGACACTTCAACTCATTCAAGTGCTTCCAGTCTCTCAAAGCCCCCCTTCTGTGATGAGCCAGAGAAAACTCTGATTTGCAAGAGCTCCTGTGATTGGGTTAGGTGCACCCAGAAGATCTCCATTCTGAGAGTCAACTGACTAGTAACCTAACAGTGCCAATCACGAGAACGGCACCAGGGACAGCGACCACTGTAGTGTTCTTCCTTAAACACCATCTAAGTGTGTGGATGATGGTGGGCAGCCAGTAGTGACCGGGGAAGGAGAGTGGCAGGACAGCAGGGATGGTGTGTGTATGACCTGGCCTCCACGCAGACGCTGGGACGCGGAACTTCTGCGCTTCGGTGCTCCATAGCAAGAACCTATAAAGGTGGAAGGCCTATGATTCCATACTGACCAGGGACCCTTATCCTATAGACCCCAGGGATGGCTTGCTGGCCTCTAGTTATCTCGCACCCTGACTAGCCCTCACCCAGGGGAGGGTGCCTCTTGGCATGTGGTCTCTGTCCTCACCCAGCAGCAGTGCCATGTGACCAGCTCCTCAATCCTCCACGGTGGTCCTCAGCACCAGGGACAGTGTCAGGTGTAGGGGAGGACTTCTGAGCTTCTGATCAATGAGTACGTGAACCAGGCATCAGGGAAGCAGTATCACCTAGAAACCACCTCTGATTTGCTGGACCAGGCTGCCGTACTCTGGCAGACGAGTCGGACTCAGTGACTCACAGGTCACTCCTTGCATCCCTCCGGTTCTACCGAAGAGGACGATGGCAGCTGGCAAGGTGACAGAAGAGCCATTATTCTGATACTTTGTGCCCCCATGCAAAGTACAGGCGAATCTGTGACTTGCTTCCCTCTTTTTTTGCTGAGTCTCTGTTTAGAGCCCGTAGCAGAGAAATCATAGGACTCCTGGCAGCGGAGGTGGAAATTATAAATTTTAGAAGGAGCGAGACTCTCATCCCTGCCCTTGAGTTCTCTTGGGTCGGGAGAACCTAGGTGGGCAGGGCAGTAGTGGAGCCAGGACCTGGCAGTCAGGAAGCTGATGTCCCCAGGCAAGGAGCGAAATGTCCTGCTTTACCGCATGTATCAACCTTTTCACATTAGTGGGGTCAGGGGGGCTTACCCCTCTCTAGTTAGGTTCAATTAATAGGGAAGATTCAGGCAAACTAGCACAGCTTGGCGGAGTTCAGCACAGCTCCAGCCTCTGAGCGGAAGTGGTTTGGCAGCTGCTGGAGGCCGAGTCTGCAGCAGACTGGGAGGACAGGGGTTTTCCCGCTGCCCTCTCCGGGATCATCACCAAACATCTCCAGAAGTGCTCCAGGAATGGGGATGAACTTTATCATGCGCTGGGGGCAAATATGTCAACCTGGTGAAAAGACTTGCTGCAATCTAATAGCTCTAGAAATGACCTTTCACATGCAATGGTATAAAACCTGAAATTTTCTGGAGAAAAACTTAGCTAGGCATGTTGACCAAGACCAGGCATGCTTCTCCTCATGGGCTTTATCACGGTTTTCATCCTGTGCCTAAACAGCTCAGACCTCCCTGCCTGCAGGTTGAGAGGGGTGAGGTGGACTCCACCCTTCTTTTTACTTTCTTTTTTTTTTCAAGAGGAAGGAAGCAGGCAAGAAGAAGGAAGGAAAGAGAGAAGAGGAAGAAGTATTTTTTATGTGTGGGTTCTGCCCTTTCAACACTGACCCCCGCGAGCAAGCTCAGTCTCTGAAGCAGGGGGCATTTATTAAATAACTGGAATAAATAAGTGAGTGGATGAAGTTTCTCTTTAAAGCGGAATAGAAGACCAGAGGGCACCTGAGCAGAAACTGACATCAGGAAGGTAGAAAACTACTGCTTGCACTTAGTTATCTGTATTTCTCTTTCACTCACAGTTTCATTACAAATCTTCATGAATAGGTTGTATTTTTCATCCAATAGATGATTTCTAGAGCAAAGGTGTAATAGCTTACAATCATGTGCTCTTATAAGATCACTGCTAACCCTTCTGAGATTTCTAATCACTGGGCCAGGGGCACACAACCCAGTCCCACAGGCCTGATGATACCCAATGAAAATAGCGCAAATGTCACATCAGTATTGCCCAGCTTCCAGGGATGGAGCGTGCATCCAGGTTTTCAGAAGCAGTGCCATCCTCGGGGAGAGCCAGCCTGCTGAAATAGGAACTCCCCTGGGAGGGCCTGGACATGAGACTCCTCCCTGCTCACTCATCTGAGAACTGACCCTCGACCTTGACCTGCCTGGGGGACTGGCTGGAGAATTGCAGCCACAAGAAGGAAGTGCGTCCCATCTGGTTTTAAAGACCTCAGGACATCTACCCCTTTCCCTCATCTAGCTCCTCTTCAAAGGGTGGGAAGGAAGTGGGATTTTCAGTAACAGTGGGTGACAGCGATTCCCAGCCACTTCAAAGACCATAATGATGCACATTCATCTCACTTTCTGGCCCTCTTGACAGAGCCAACTAAGTTACTTAATATTCTCATATCCTGAATCCCTTGATTAGAGAATCTCGTTTGTTTATATAAAGAGGAAATTAAAGCCATATAGCAGGCTTCATGAGAAATTGCTGGAATTCATGAGTTAGGTCTGAAGGAAACCCACAAGCAAAAGTCCCTCCCCTAATAAAAACAAAACAGCCACACGAAAATGGAGCTTCTGGCTAGTTCTCGCCCAGCACAGGGTCACGGATTGGCCCCTCGCCCCTGCTCGCCCTGGTTCCTGACCTGTGTCTGTGATGAACTAAGCCCTCCTTAGCCTCACTGGAATCCTCCTGGCATCCTGTGTCACCCACCTCACAGAAAGGTGGTCAGGAGAAGGGTTGGAGGGTGCCCTCTGGAATGTAAAGTGGTGAAGACATTTGGGAAAACGATGCAGAAGTTCCTCAACACATTCAAAATAGAAGCTCCCTCTGATCCAGCAATCCCACTTCGGGTATCTATCTGAAGAATATGAAAACAGTAATTCAAAAACATCCCTGCACCTCTATGTTCAATGCAGCACTATCTACAATGACCAAGAAGTGGAAACGACCTAAGTGTCCAACAACAGAAGATGTAGTTTATATACACAATGGAATAGTTCTCAGATACCTTTACATATACCTGTACCTGTACCTACACACACACACACACACACACACACACACACACACACACACACACACACACACACATACACACACCAGGTTGACAGAGAGGACAGAGTGAAACACTGTCGACTTGGAGAAGCCAATTTCTGTGCACAACTGAAAGTTAGAATAAACAGAAGCAAGAGCATCAACTATTTACTAGGCGATAAAATGGAAAAGGCAGGAGCACCAGATCAGGATCTTTCAATAAACAATTGATGTCAGACGCAAGGCTTAAATTTAGTAATGACTGAAACAAGCCTGGCAGAAAAGATTAGATTTAGGGTCATATTCTGCCCCCTGAGATTATTAATCTCAAATTGACTCAAGGAACAGACGTTTAAATGAAAGGAGAAGGGGAAGTTTGCTGAGAACAGAGAACAGAATGATGAGACAGAAATTCTGCCCAATAGAAATACAATGTGAGCCACATACGTTGTGTTAAATTTTTTCCTATAGTTACATTAAAAAGTCAAAAAGGGGCACACCCCAGCGGAGTGACAGTTTGGTCCGCTGTCTTTGAATGAGAGCATACGCTACGTATCCTGAGGACCTGGGCTTGTGTCCCAGGGCCAGGGTGAAAACCATGATGAACAACTAAATTAAAAAAAATAAGGTTCTTCTTCCTCCTTTCTCTTAAAGAAAAAAATAGTTACAACCTTACAAGGTTGTTGTGGGACTCAACAGACACTATCCCTGGTAAACACTCAATAATTGTTAGTTCTTAGTAATTTCAACCTTAGCCCCATCCCCAGCCAAAACCTAATCCTTATGTTTCCAAACATGCCCATGTTTTTCTGCTTCTATGCCTCTCATCCTGCCTTTTTCTTTCCCCACCAGAATGCTCTTCTCTGCAGAGCAGACTAAATACTTCTTGTGCCAAGAAACTCAAGCAGGTTTCCACAAAAGGAAGTTTGCCTCTCTCCTTGGGATCCCCTGGCTTTTCTCCTGGTACCGAATTGCCTGCCTTGGAATCCCAGCTCCACCTCTGACCTGCCAAGCAGTGTGGGCATATCTGCGTAACAGGAATAGCTCAGTAACTCCCGAAAGGATTAGAGTCACCAAAAATACTTAGCACAGCACCTAGTGCATTAAAAAAATAAACACTCTAAAAGTTTGCTTCTGTGGATATCACCATGCCCTTGTTAAGATGTCATTGGCATGTGTTCCGAACACAATAGCATATTTATGTCTGTCTTGCATGAAGTCTTGCAGATCTTATGAAGGTAATCACACATCCAGATTTTCCCATTGTTCCAGCATAGATATTCATAGTGACTGCTTTCACCCTAAGAAGTGTAGCAGTTGGGTTGATAAATGGTCCTTCCCACTATTACCCACTTGGTAAATAAGGGAAAGCATGAATGAGACTTATTGATAGGAGCTCATTCACATAAAGATAATAATAATATGTGATAATAGTTCATTGTGATGGTTGAAATGAATCTTTAGTTTAACATGAAACAGTACCTTAATGCCCAAAGATGAAAATTCTGGAATCAGACAGGCTGTTACAGGGATGGCCATTTGCCAGGGGAAGCCACCATGAACTTCTATAAGAAACCCGGTTAGAGGATCTGCACTTACTTTCTGAGACAAGATGGGGATTCTAACCCATTCACCCATCTCCCTCCTTAGCCTCATCTCTGGTAGGGAGGGGGTCTAACGCCTAACGACATGACATACACACACCAATGCCTTGTTAGTCATTCAGGAACTCCCCTCTGACAAGTGTGACCATGACTCAGGGAGAAAGAACTTGCTGGGGCAGAGTCAACAAATGATGACAGATGAAATCTGGACCTGGGTGACAGTTATTGAAGGGGATGATCTCAGAGGGGAGGAAGTTTCCAGATACCCACTGAAGATGGAAAGGGGACATTGGGGAAGAGTAAAGACCTCTTTCACTATTGATTCAGACTCAATATAATTCTCATCATTCAGGTGCAAGATGAGTTTGCAAATTGTAATGAAAGAAGTACAGACACACATGTATGTCTTTAACACATTTCTTACTGAGTGTCTATATGTACAGAGCACGGGTGAGAGAGGGTGGGAGAGGGAAATGGACATCAGTTGGGGGGGAAATATAGTCCTTTACTCCACAGGCCTTATGAATTAGTTGTCTGAGTAGAACAGAAACAACAGTCTGCTGATGTCCTGTAAGGAAAGTATGATACTGTCCAGCTCCAAGAACCCAAGCCACCCAGTAAAGACCTGAAAAGGATATTAGGTACTGTCCCAGGGTTCTCAGTGCTGGGAGGAAGTGGGGGCCTACCATTCAGGGGGAAGCAGTAGAGCAGGAGGATGAATGGTGGGGAGGGTCCTTGTTAACTGCACTCAGGAACAGGAACCAGCCCAGAGAATGACCCAAGGTTAACAATCTCCCAGCTTTCCTAAGGAATTAAGAGGGAGACCATACCAACGACATCTACCAATGGTTTTAGAGGAAGCAGCCCAGTTCCACAGTTAACAGTGACCAACCTAAAAAGCCCCAGAAACACACACCTGGCAATGCCTATAATTCATCCAATTAAACATTTTCTGCCACAATTTGTCGCATGGGGTTAGCAGCTTAGTAACTCAAAGGTCTACTTCCTAGGCCCTTAGGTTTTTAAATATTTCTGCCCAGATACATCTGCTTCTATAATTACATCATCCAAAGTCTAACATGTGATGGAAAGATAGAGCATTTTACTTTACTGTTTTTAAAGGAAAGATGCAGGCAGGAAGGACGGCAATTAGACAAGCAGGCAGGAAGAGAGAAGAAGCAGCATTTTATTTATTTATTTCAGTTGTTCATCTTGACTGTTCCCCCTGGCCCTGGGACACAAACCTGAGTCCCTGGAGTGTCTGTGAATAGCACTTAGCTAGAGGCAGCAGTCCTGACCACCTCTCCATCAGGGTACGCCATAGAATGTTATTTAACTCTGTTTTTCATGTTGTATTCTGTCTGTTGCTCTTTGTCTACATAAAGGGCTTGGAGATGGTTCCAGATTTCAGTAAAGCTTCATTCCTTTCTATCAATTATACATTCTTGAAGGCGCTGGTCAAGTCCTCATATCCTTGACCAACCCAGTCCAGATTCACACCCCCACATCACTCTCCTGACACTTGCCTCTTCTTGTATTGATAGCCCATTTTATATTGCATCTAGTAGCAGAAACTCCTTGAGGAGAAGGACTGAACCTTATAGCTCTGATTATCACCGTGGCACCTAGCAGCAATTGACATCCACTGGCTCCTCAATCCACAAGGGGCCCGGGCTGGGACAGCAGCCACGCACTTTTGCAAGGACACATATTTGACAAACTGAGCACACTTCTGTCAGTCCAATCTAAGCAAATCTGAGGATGAAGAATGATGCTTAGGTCTATATCACTTAGAAGCTTTCAAGAGACAGAAAATCCAATTCAAATGGCTTACGCAAAAGACACAGTTAATTTGTTTGGATAAGCATGGCACCCAGGGACAGTCTGGCCTCAGGTATGCTTGGATTTAGTGCTCAAATTGTGTCACTCAAATAAAGTTTCACAACCTCTCAGCTCCCTTTTTCCAAAATTTTATTTTGCTCTACTCTTTCCCTGGTAACAAGATGGCAGTGGTGGCAGCTTCCAACCTTGTGATGTCTCAGCCAGTGAAAGGGTCTCATGGGCTCTCATCAGCTCTGATTTGCTCAGACACCAATCCCTAGACCAATCCCCAAGGCCATGGGAATACAGTGCTACAGTGGTTTAAGTTGGATCATAGGCTCCACTCTGGAATCTGTGTTTTTAACAAGTGGTCCAAATTTTTGTAGTGTGCATTAAAGTTTCAGAATCACCAATCTAGAATCTAGTTATGTGAGTAGGTACCCAAGAGAGTGAGTAGAAGTTCTCTAGAGATGGGTAGCAAATGTAGTTGTGTTTGGCTGAGACATCTCTCTGGATTATAGATAATAAATAGATACGTATACACACACAGACACACACATATATATATTGTTGCTTAAGGTGGTGTCAGAACTTGGGGACTTGGAAGGGCAGTGAAAGAGGTCACTGCCAATGGTTCTGCCTACAAAAAATAACTTTCATTTCATAGATTCAAAGCTGCTTTGGGACTTTAATCACCCCATTCGATCCATCTGACTCGAGGTCATGGTTTTGTGGATCCCCAAGCCCCTTGGACATCCTCCCTTTCCACGTGTTCATTCAGCCACTCTATCAGTGCTTCTCCTGATAGAATGGTCCTTACTCTTCAAAGCAGCAAAACCATCTTCTACTGTTATGTATGCTTAAAATTTCTTAATCTATTAGGAAGAAGTCTGTGTCTTTGTAAATTCTTTCCATTAGTTCCAGTTATGTCTCTTGGAATGATCCTGGAAAATTCTATATCTTTTTCCAAAGACAGCCCCTTGTGCACAGTTTTACTGTGGACAGTTTTACACCACTCGGTTTCTTCTGAACTCCAAGATAAATAGCCTTGGCTCTGTCAGTCTTATATCAGATCATGGGGAATCCTGCCCCATACTCTCCTAGAGACATTCAAGCTGGTCTGTTTCCCACCTGCATGAAGTATGATGCTTAGAACCCAACACCCCAATAATGACCTGTTGAGGAAAGAACAGAACTATTAGCTCATTCTGGACATGGCATTTCCATTACTATATCTTAGCATTGCTGCAGCTTTTAGAGCAACCGCTTCCAGTGTTTACTCACAATGGGCTTTCTCCTAATCCCCTTATTCCAACTTGGTACAGCTGCTGAGCTACTTCTCTCCCAGCCTATACCCTGTGGAGTTTGATTTGTGAATCCAAGTTCATGGCCTCTGGGATAATAAGTGAATTTCAGATACTAAGAATGAGTTAAACAATTGTAATCTACTCGTTAGCAATTGTAATCTTTTAAATAACATCTCAGGATTTAAAACTAAAATTCAACAAACATCAAGTGCTTACTTACTATGTAACAATGTAACAAACATAGAGATGAATAAGGGATGGAGGAGGGAGCTCTTTGCTTTGAGTGGGGCTCACATTTTGGCAAAGGAAGTAGAGTCCAATGCCAGCCCTAGCAGCTGGTGGCAGGTGCCATGGGAATGGTATATACAAGCTGTCCTTTTGCAGGACTGACACCAGAGCTGGATTTGGACTATCTGATTTCTGCAGTCAGCTGAGGAGAGGTCAGGCATTCTAGCAGCAGAAGCAGCATGCAAAGGTCTAGAAGCAACAACTTAGTGCCTTTGCTGGGAACTGGGGCTGCTCTTGATGATTGGAATATGTAGGAAGAGTGCTTAGGAAGTGAAGTTAGTTGGAAAGTTAGGCTCCACCTAGATTGTGAATCTGAATTTCATCCTGTGGTCTCTGGGAATTCAGGAAAGATCCTTGAATAGAATTCACAAGGAAGACACTGAAGCAAGAAGACCAGATAAGGTATTATTACAGATAACTGAGGCGTTACATTTAGAATATATTTAAAGTATTCTCATGAAGTAGTGGTTTGGTCAGTTGCCTTTGGCCAGCACAGTCCATATACATCCCAAGGTCCCTGGTTCAAGACATGGGGCCTGGGGGAACAATCAAGATGAACAAATAAATAAAATGAAGTGCTTCTTTCTTCCTTCTCTCTCTTTCTGCTTTCCTGCCTCTGCTTGCCTTCATTTCTGCCTGTACCTTTCCTTAAAAAGAAAAAATGCATTTAAATTTCTTGCAGATCAATATGGAAAAATAAGAAGAGGAAAACAGACAGAGCTATGAGCAGGTAATGTGTAGCATGGAAAACATAAATATTCATTAAATATAAGTAAAGATGTCTGTCTTATGAACAGTCATGGAAATTAAATTAATGACAACAATGCATTGTCATTTCACAAACATCAGACCAGCAAAATTTAAAAATCTGACAATACCAAGACTTCATGAAACACTCACATATAGATAGTGAGTGTCAGTGATGGATTTGCATTGGAAAACAATTTGTCAACATCCAGTGAAGTTGCATTGTGCACACCGCTGCACCCAGAATTCCATTTTCCTGTACCAGCCCCGAGAAAGGCCCCCCAGTATGTTCACAGACAAGTACATCACAGCATTGCTTGTAACAGCAGAGAGAGGAAAGGCAGAGAGAGTGTCAGTCCATCAAAATGATGACTCTTCTGGACTCAATTATATGTCCCACCATGAAGTTTTTATGTTGAGATCCTAATCCCGCAGTACCTCCAAATGTAACTCTGCTTGGAGAGAGAATCTTTAAAGAGGTAATTACGTTAAAATGACTCCATTAGTATGTGCCCTCATCTAATATGGCTAGTGTCTTAGAAGAAGAGGAGATGAGGACAGACAGGCACAGGGAAAGACAGGTGAAGACGCCGGGGGAAGATGACCATCTACAAGCGAAGGAAAGAGATCCCAGGAGAAGCCAAGCCTGCTTACATCTTGATCTTAGACTTCTAGAACTTGAAGACAATCGAGAACGATTGTTTAAGTCTGTGGTACTTTAAATGGCTTCCAAGGGGGGGGGTGGGGGGACACGAAATTAAAATTAATTCAGTGAAAGGACTAAACTAGATTTACATGTATCAACATGACTACAGCTTGGTAAAATAATGTTGAATGAAAGAACAAGTTGCAAAAGGTATTTTCCATATGAAATCAATTATGCAACATGGCTGGGAATGACATAGAGCTATTTCAGAGTGGTAGTAATTGTGGGCAGGAAAGCATGGGAATGGGGTAGCAGGGAGGTAGAAAGGGGCTTCAGCTGTAAGGTCTTATATATATATATTATATATATTATACATATATTTATATATATATACACATATAATGTATGCAACATGTTTATAGTACACACATCTATATAATGAGAGGATATAAACATGTTATGTTTCTTCTGTTTTATTGGATTTAAACACATTTTCCTAATATTTAAAAGGTTGCTTTAAAATCGCTGTAAGAGACTGAAGTGATAGAGCCCTGAACAACAGCGGCAGCTCGGCAGAGAAGCTCACCAACATCCCGCTTCGAGGGAGTATTTTCCCTTCTCCTGTTACGCATTTCTTGTCTTCCAGATGGCAGCACAGTTCCCGTCCCAGGGTGGCTGTGTGGACAACTTTCTTCCCAGGACAAGTCCCGGGAGCTGCAGCGTCGTGAGATTGGCTTCATGTTCTCCTTTTAAGTCTTCCAGTTCAGAAAAATAGAATCCTCTGCTGATTGTACCTTGAACTAAAGCTTTCACCCCCACGGCCCACCTTTAGCAGTAACATCACGCCCAGACATGCCCTTGGTGTTGAGATTTTAGGACTCTTGTCATGTATACATCTATTCTGCCCAAAATAGCATTGACTGAAGGTCCATAGATGCCACTAAAAGGACATGGGTGTCGTTCTGGTTCCACTGTGACCGCTCAGCAGCTCTCTCTTCCTGGGCAGCTGCCTGGCCCTGTGCTCCATTTCCCCTTCAGGGAAGCCAGGGTATGGACTCCACATTGTGCTTCTTCTGTGTGGTGGGTGTCTGGCCCTTACAGGTCTCACTGGACCTGGCAGCCGTCAAATCAAGCCAGGCCCTCCCTTCAGAGTTCCTGTAATGTTTTTAGACATTTCTCTTGTCCTGAAGAGGCAGGTGTGATGTTCACTTTTAAATCTTAGCATATCAATCAACACCTACAGCCAAGGCACAGGTGAGATTCACAGCTAGGAAATCAGTCCAGCCTTTCCTTATCTAAGCTTGTTTATGGCTACCACGACTGTGAGATTTATTTGCAGGCAAAGTGTTCTCATTCAATGTGGGTCTATATTTGGTTCCAGCTTCAAAATTATAATGGCTAAAATCCCAAGTGAAACTGACAGTCAGCACCTTGGGCCCCATTTCTGGGGCTAAGTGAAACATGTCAGATGCAATCAATCAACCAATCAATCAATATTTGTTGACTCTTGCCTTGTGCCATCAGCTAAATTGTGAACTGGACAGAATTTGTCTTCAGTGGCCCTGGTCTCCCCTTCCCACCGCCTCTGCGCCTTCTGGGCCCTCACTGATTCTGCTGCCTGGCACCCTCCTACACCTTGTTCCAGGCTCTGTCCCAGGAAAGAATCTATCTCAGTCCTTGAGCCCTGGTGTTCACCCTGGTTCCTGGGGGACTGTCAGGCATGAGGAAATAAGCAGATAACAAATACATGCTTTTGAATTAGATACTGTCCTCCACTCTTCATCCATAAGGTAGTGGGAATGAACCCTGGCATCGCTGCTCACCTGCTCATGATCAGTCTCGAGGCAGGTTGCCAGCTCTCTGGGCATCAGTGTCCTTATCCATGAAATGGGAAAACAGTGCCTCCCTTCCAGTGCACTTTCCAGGATTGATGTGTTCACACATCTCAAATCCCTGGTACACGGTCGGTACTCAGAATGGTGGCTATTGTTACATCTGTAGGCTTAGTGTCAGACAGGAGGCCCTTCCAGGCCTCCAGCTCTTGTTAAACACTGGGCTATTCCCTGGGACTTCAAAGAAACTCCAGCTCATAATCTTAAGCACTTCGGTTCTCCCAGCTAATGCCACACTCAAGAACATCAACAGTGGTTATCATACAATGGTACTGAGGGTGGCCTAGACCATGAGACTCACAGACCTAGAGACTAAAACTCCAGGCCATGAGGGCTCTGGAGTTAATCATGGTCTGGAGACCCAGGACTGGAAGTTTCAGTCCCAACTCTTCATCTCCCTGCCAGGGAGTCTCTGGGCCTCCTCCTCCTCATCTATCACATGGGAGAGTGTGGCTAGCTTCATCTCTACGGCCCATTTCTTGTCTTTCATTCTACTTATGTTTTTAATTCTCTCACTTCCAACAAGGGTCAGCCTCCTTGCTTTTCTTTTTCCATGAATATTTCTAATACAAGAAACAAAACAACTGTCCCTGCCCCCCTGGAGTGTACTTCATGTAGGGGGGCAGGCAGGCAAGAAGGCAAACATGCTGGCTGTCAGCAGTGGTTAGATGCTTAGATGCTGTGGAGAAAGTTTAGGCTTCATGATTAACAAGAGGGCATGCAGTTTTAATGCAGAAGGCTTCACTGAGACGTAGCAGACAAGCAAAGACCTGAAGGAAGAGAGGTGGGCACAGAGAAGGCGAAGCAGGGAGCCCCAATCAGGGACCCAGGTGGTGCGCGAGGCGCAGACAATTCAGCCACACAAACAGGGGCCCAAGCGTCCAGAAGTGCTGGGGACAGGCAGACGCATAGGCACATCTTCTCTTCCCGTGAAATCTGTGTTCACAGTGAAATAAGAAGCAACGTCATCTGCTGAGTGTGAGGAAGGGGAAGGAAATGTTATGGCTGGAGGAGAGGAACGAAGCCATGAAATCATTTGCTAGGAGTGTGGAAGCCAAAACAGACCACTGAGACATATCATTCCCTCCAGGTTATAAGAAAATGGCTCACTTGTCCTCTCTCTGAACAAGGGGGACATTTTTATCCATTCATACATTCATTTGGCTAAATGCGAGTGAGTGCTCTTGGCCAGCACCGGGCAAGGCACTACCAGACCAAGAAGCCTTTCAGTAGGGTCAGCGGATGTCTCTATTGGCCCCGGTTATTCCTGAGGCAAAGATTTGAATGTGGGCAGTTTATTGCCCAGGTAAAGATAGGGGTGGAAAAATGATGCAAGAAGCAAAGGAGTCAATCCAGGGTCCCCACTGTGAACAGCTGGAACTCAGACCCACTGGGGAGCCCCAGGGGACTATGGATGGAGAACAGCTTCAGCGTGGTCCCATTGGAGGAGAGGGTATCCATCCAGCACCTCCCACCCACTGCTGCTGTGGGCGGCTCCTGGCACCATTAACTCTGGCCTTCCCAGCCTGCTCCAGTGAACAGAGAAGGGGCCCAGGCTCGCAGCAAGGAAATGTCGGCGTGCGGAAGAACGGCAAGCGTACGGAAAATACAAGCAGGCATCGGCAGCATCTATACACTCCTGGAAGTGTCTTGGTTTAGATGAAAGATTACATGTCACCCGACGAACAAGACACAGTCCTTCCTTTCAAAAAATGAATTATTGGAGGAGGCTAAGAATAGGCTCAAATCTGAAAGGAAGAAAAGAAATCTTAAGAGAAAAAAAGGAGGCAGAGGCAAAATGCCAAGTGAGTCTTTTTCAAGGGGTCAGAAGAGGAAGGCGTCTCCCAGTCTGGGGGCTTCACAAACTCTGTGGTCAAAGTTGACACAAAGACAGGTGACTGCTGCTGACGTGGGGACTCCAAGGGGTGACAGAGAAAAACAGATGCTTGTCTGCAGACACCTCCAGCCACCTGTGCCTTAAGGTGCAACTCTGTCTTGATTTGCAGCCTGGGCTGGTGTTTGGGAAGCAGCCATGTTCCAGAGGCTCTGCTTTGGGGGAGCGTAAAGCAAAGAAGGAAAGTCTTGTGGGTTGTTATAAAGAAGTCTCAAAAATATATGTCTCTGGTTTCCAACTTTGCTGCACAGGGCACCTGCGGAGACACAGCCATGACTCACCATGACAAACCACCCCTGCATTTTCCTGTAATGCCACCAAAGTTCGGTTCATTCACCCCTGGTCCCCAAACACTGGGAGAAGGGGAGGTCTGCCACCTGGATTGCTCTCTCTGAGCAGAGAGATGAAGATTGATTAATTAGTGCAAAAGCCCAGGCATACCACTTGGGTTTGAATGCTCTAATGAGGACGATGATTGGGTGCTGCTGAGTCAGGCCAGCGTGGTCCCAGGCCTGATTGCACTCGGCCTGGACACCACGACCCGTCGCATCCTGAGTTTAACCCACTCTGTTCTCAAGCTACCTCCCTCTCCCATCCCTGTACTAGGGGCTACCAGGTTACACCATCACACTCACAGCCCAAGAGTCTCCCCCAAATTAACAGAGGAGCCAGGAGCATAGATACCTGCTCCCACGCCTTCTTCCTGGCCCAGGGCTGACAAATTAGTCATCCTCAACACAGCTGAGTTCATTCTGCCTCCTGTGCCTCAGGAACAGTCAATAGCTCCTTAGGACCCACAGAACAAAACCCGCAGTTGAATGAAAGGCCCATCGTCACCCATCTCCCGGCCCTGGCTTCCCATCAGCTCAGCTCCTTCCTTCCTAGCATGTCTTATCTGCACTGGCCACATCCCTCAGCTTGTTTTCTCTGTCAGCTTTGCTCATTCTGGCTTCCAGGTGACCACTTTCCACCCTCCTCACCTCGAAGAACCCCCGACCCCGTCCATAAATCATGTCTGTGCCTTGTAGCAGAGGGATGACAGCTCTGAACTCTGCCAAACCAACACCTGCTGTGTGATGGCGATCAGACCCCACACTTGGTGACTGAGCGAACAAGTGAAGAAGCCCTTCCTGGACAGCCCGTTCCCCCTCTGATAACCCGCCCCGATGAGCTGGCTCCTCGGCTGGAGCAGGTGTGACAGTCACTGTTGGAGCCTGTGCACCCACCGCCCCATCCGTGGTAACTTGCAAGTCGGCTGAGGCGGATTTTAATGTCTGGTGAGGAGGCCGCTGGTTTGGAATTGAGTTATCTCCCTAGAGAGAGCCTGGGAGATTATCCAGCACCCACTTGTTTTAAAAATAGTCATTGTATCATTTCTTTTATTTACATTGTTTTGTGCATTTTGGGATATTGGCGTTGCATCTCAGTCTATGAGTATTTCACATCTCACCCGCCACTGAGTCCCACTATGTCTCACCAGCCTTGTTCCCTCCTGCCTTCCCTCCCCGCTTCCGTCCCCAGGTAGCCCACTGTCCTGTGTCCTGTGAAGTTTCTTGGGGTTTGTCTGTTCATTTCATTTCATTATATTCCACATATAAGTGAAACCCTCCTGTATTTCTCCTGTTCTTTCTGGTGTATTTCACTCAACATGATCCCCTCCAGTGACGTCCAGATTGCTAGAAAGGGCACAATTTCATTTTTTAGTAGCTGCATAGAATTCCACTGAGCATAAACACCACAGTTTCTTTATCCCGTCATCTGTTGATGGGCATTTAGCTTGTTTCTGTGTCTTTGTGAACTGTTCTGCTATGAACCCAAATGTAGATATTTATTTTAATTAGAGATTTTGTATCTGGTTATAAGCCTAGAAGTGGGATTGCTGGAGCAAATGACACATTCATCTTTTTCTGTTTTGTTTTGTTTTTTGGGTTTGTTTTTTTTTTAAGAATCTCCATACTGTTTTCCAAAGAGGTTGCACTAATTTCCATCCCACCGACAGTGTAGGACAGCTCCTTTTTTTTCGCAGCCTCTCTGTTTCTAGTCTTTCTGATGCAGACCCTTCTCACTGGTGTGACGTGGTGTCTCCTAGTGTTTTTATTTGCACTTCTCTGAGGATGAGCGGCACCCAAATTTAAGTTCAGTTTTGTTTCACTCTGCTCAGCTGTCACACGGGCAGTGGTTGGTAGGAAGTAAGAAGATGGTCCCCCTGTCCCCTCGAGGGAAACAGAGCACGCTGTGGATTAGGCAGTGTCGGTCTCCTCCCTGATTCGACACAAGCACCTATGTGTCTGGTTCATTCTCAGATTCTTGGTGCCTGGCATGTGGAAAAGTCTCAGTCGTTATTTCTTCAGTAGGCGAATGTCCCAACGGGTGCCGTGTGCAGCTGCATTCTGGAATCATAGATTCGGACAGACACGCATTTTCAGGGAAAAGCCAGGAACCTGCATGAACCTTTCTTTCTTTAAATCATGGGGCTTCGGATGCCTGTCTCAGGCTCTGTCGCAGGCCCAGCCTCGCTCCTGCACGCTTCTCTCTGTCCCGGGGCAGGGCCGCTCTTCCTGGGTGGGGGTGTCCTCAATGAAGCAGTCCCTCAAAACTGGGGACTCTGTGTCATGTCTTTGTGGCCCCCACAGAGCCAGGATCGTGTTGGAAGGATCCCTAAGGTGGAGGGTGTCATTTACTGGTTAAACATTGGAATTGCTCCTCTGGGAAGGGTGGATTTCCACACTGGGGCCCTGGACGGAGCTGGCAAGCTGGTCCCTGACCCATCGGGGGTGGACAGGCACCTACCTCCTTTTGTCAGACGCAGCCATGTCAGTGTAGCTCTGAGGCCTGGGATGCCTACAGGAGGTCAAGAATCTCAGACCCCTAAACATGTGAGACCTGGAGGGGCATGAGTCCATCTTCCAGGTAAGAGCCAGAAGGATCTCCAGGGCTCCTGACTATGTGGATCCTCACACTCCCACCGTGGTAACCTCCTCAGGCCTCCTGCCCTGCTAGGTGAGCCTGGGTTCACAGCCACACTGCGCTCAGTAGGTAGTTAGTGAGTGTATCTATTGAATGAATGTGTCATCTTTACAATTAGAGTATCATATCCCATTATTTTGGGGGAGAAAAAGCCACTTTGTCCCTCACCTGAGCCCTAACCTCCCCAGAGCCTTTTGGAGTCTGGCTGGACAGACAGGCCAGGTGTGAGCACTGTGAGGGTTGTCTGCAGCCTGCACCCAGCAGGATCAGCCCTCCTCCCATGCCCTGAATCATTTACAGGCCCTGAGAGAGGGACCCGAGCACCACTATCGGCACTCTCAACTCAAACAGCACTTACATTGTGTTCCAACTGTGTGCCCAGCACAGAGCAGCCAATATGGGCCCCATTGCAGGAAACTGTAGCCCCTCACTGAACATCCCTGTACTGGACAAAAGAACTATTGTGCTCATGTGAAATGCGCTAAAGGTTTTCAAGCTTCCATGTCCAGTTAATCCACCCAAGACTCCTCCCAACCAAGTCTCTACACATCCAAGAGTCACCCCCAGGTTCCAGTCTCCACTCCAGCCGAGAAGGAAGTGTGTTGCCAGGTTTTGCTGACTTGATTCCCTGGGAAGCTCAGGGATGTCGGCTCCCTCCAGCACTCACATAGGATGGAGACTCTCCAAACACAAGTGGCTCCCGGCTGAGGGAAAATCCACTTGTGCGATCCCTAGGGAGGACGTGCCTGTGATTCTGGAGAAACCAGCCATTGACCCACTTCTGAGATTCTGCCCAAGGAGCTGCAGGTCACGGCCATTACCTTCAATTTGTCCTAAGGTCTCACTTAGTAGACAAACTTGGGGGCACTATTATGTAACTTTGAAAAATCAAATCAATGTCGACTAATAAAACTGGTTTTCCAGCTCTGTGTGACCTGTGCCTGATACCCATTTCCCTTGTTTAACAGACGGAGAAGGTGTGAGAGATGGCTCAAAGGGTGCTTTGTCATAGGTCCTGAGGGGTCACCTCTGGAGAGCAGCCTGCTTCAGTGCCAGTGCAGAGGGAGAGGAATCACTGCCAGCCTCTCCTCACACGGCCATATTCTACAGATCCTGGTCACTTGAGAGCAGTCCCGCGGGACGCAGGAGAACTGTTGAGATTCTGGCTGCAAATCCTGCCTGGGAACCATGAGCACCAATTCAGGAGGACTGTCCTTCAAGGGGGCTTTCACTGAAAGCAACAAGGTGGGACTATAGTGAAAAAAAAACTTAGGCTGGTGTCTAGAATCCTCAGTTCTCATCCCAGTTTTCATCCAGCTATGTATACTTGGGTAAATAGTGATACGTTTCTGCACCTAACTTTCTTCACCCATTCAGTGAGATAATTGAGTGAGATTAGTGTCCTGATTTCCTGCCTAAGAGGGTCTCTGTGACTTGAGACGGCTTTCAGTGGGTAAGATCGTCAATCCTAAATGACTTCCAATGCACAAAACAGTGCTATGTGAAGACACCCAAAACGCCGTGGCAGACACACTGAGAAACACTGACTTGCATTGTCTCTGAGGTTCTTTACTAAGTGTGCGTTCTTCAATTCCAGCTACCCCCTTTCCACTTCTCTCCTCCTTCTCTCCATTCAGTAAATATTTGCTCAGTATCTTGTATATGCCCCGCACCATTCTAGAAGGACTGTCTGAGGAAGTTCAAGGAAGCCCCTGCTCCCATGGAACTGGTGTTTTAATGAGGCGGACCCATGATGGGCACAGACACAGGAGGGCTGTGGTCTACCATCATGTGGCAATCATGCCATTTACAGAGGTAAAGCAGGGTGACAGGAAGGATAATGAGGCATGTGGAGGGCTTTTCATGGCAGAAGGACACAGAGAGCCCTGGCCAATAAGTAAATATTTGCACAGAGACCTGAATGACATGACTGAGCAAGCCATGTGGCCATCTGGGAAATGATCATCCCCCAAATAAGAGGCAAGACCCCCAGAAGTGAGTGAGAGGGCCTGGAGTATTTCCCTTCTGCAGGAGCTTGGGTGTCTGGAGCAGAGGAATCATGTGGGTAAAGCGGAGGGGATGCAGTCGGGTGGCGGCGAAGGTCAGGCCTTAGAGCATCCCTGCCTCAGGAGCTGGCAAAAACCAGAAACTCGGGTCTCCCCACACAGCTGCTAAGCCAGAGTCTGCACTGGCCGAGATTCCCCAGGTGACTTCTATGCACAGTCCAGGGTGAACTGTGTCATTGTGGAAAGGAGGGTCCCAAATCTGGCTGCTAGTAAGAATCACTGGAGGAACTCTTTAAAGTGCTAGCATCCGGGCCCAACCCAAAGTAATTCAGATATTCCAGCGGTGAGTCTTTGTGAATGCATTCATTTTACAAGCCTTTCTCGCCATTTGAATGTGCAGTGGGAACCAGACCACAGGATCAGGATCGCACTTTCCAGCATCACCAAGCAGCCCTGCCGGAGCTGGACGACACCCCCTGGGAGCACGGAGCCAGCTGCCATGCAGCTGTCTGCTGGATCCTGTCTCCCACGGGAGTGTGTTCCTCAAAGGCAGGACCATGTCTTCACTGCTGTGCCCCAGTCCTGCGTAGGCCTCACACTTGGGCTCTGCTCAGCGTGGAAGTTGTTGAAGGTGACAATGAGTACACACAAGAGTGAAGAATGATAAAGACCCCACCTGTCATTCAACCTCTCCTGTCACCCAGGATTCCCCGCTGGGGCTCTGACGTCTTCAATCCCATCTGAGGAAGGTGCTTCTCCAGGTGCCTGGTCTCCCGCTCAGGCGACAGCTGCATCACCTACTAACAGTTTTGACTCCATCTTTTCCCCCAGTGATCAGTGTAACAGAATCCTAGATTGTTGGCACCGAAAGGCCTTTAGAGGTCTCCCACACACGCATGCACGCAGTTCCTTAAAACAGGAAGAAACTCCACAGAGGGAAAGGAACCAGCCCAGAGGCATATAACAAAATGAGTGGCAGGGCTGGGCCTACCTAGAAGGTGTCCTGCCTCCAGGCCACAGTCCCGTTCATGCCTCCAGCTGCCTTCACCCGGCGTCCCTGGCCACGTCCAGACACCTCCTTGCTTCCGTGTCCCGTCTGCTCGCCCGTCTCCCTTCCGTCTTCACGTCTCACACCGATGGGAAGGGTGGGACCTGAAACAGATACAATCGTGGGCGCCCTTTTATGAAAAGGGTCACGATGAAATGAGCAAAATTAGATACAAAAGCAGATATTTCAAATCAGAGAAAAAAATGGCAACAATTTACAAATTCTAAAAAGTTGACCGATACCTCAAATGCCACACAAGTCAGAAAAATAACATTTTTAATAAGGAACTGCTGGTCATACCTCTCTATTAATCACCTTGGAAGAACTGGTAATTTGACACCATTTGGATTGGAACAGCTTCCGTAGACTAGCTTCTGTTTCCACAGTTCAAACCTTGATTATTTTTCTACAGAAGTGACCACAAACTATGCATCTATTCCACTGAACTCCAGTTATATACACTGTCAACTCAAACTCTCTTTATCTGGTTTCAAGAATGGTCATGTGGCCACATCAAGACCACTGAGGTGGTGGAACATGCGCTGGAGAGAAAGCCACAATGAAGAGTCAGCAGCTGTAACCAGTTGCTCTTTAAATAGTATTTGCAAATTTTACAGAAACATATGACTACAAGAAGACTTCACAGGGCTCTGTGGGGCTGTGGATAGGCCTGAAACTGAAGTCTCACCAGCCTGGCAGCAAATCTGCCTTAGCCGGTATCTCAGGAAAAAGAATTACCAACCAAGTGAGCACAGAACAAAACCTTTTAAGTGTGCGTGTGTGTGTGTGTGTGAGAGAGAGAGAGAGAGAGAGAGAGAGAGAGAGAGAGAGAGAGAGAGAGAGAGAGAGAGAGAGAGAGAGAGAGAGAGAGAGAGAGAGAGAGAGAGAGAGAGAGAGAGAGCGCGAGTGAGCTTTGGGGCTATAATCCAGGCTGGATGACTTGAACAGCTGGAAGTTATCTCATAGTTGTGGAGGCTGGAATCTGAAATCAAGGTGTCAGTCAGCAAGTGTGGATCCTTCTAGGGACTATGAAGAAGAAGCTGATCCAGCCTCTCTCCGTGGTTTGTAGATGCCATCTTTTCCCTGTGTCTCTTCCTATCTCCTCCCCTCTCTGTTGGTCTCCATGTTCAGATGTTTCCCTAGTTATAAGAACACCAGTCGTTTTGCATGAAAGCCCACCCAAATGAGCTCATTTTCCTTTGATGACCCCTATAAAGACCCTATCTCCAAGAAGGTTACATTCTGAGCTGCTGGGGTGTCAGGACTCCAATATATGAAGTGGGGGCACAGGGGCACAATTTAAACCATAACCATGTAAAAAGGTAAACTTGTATATGCATCTCTGCAGAAAATTGAGGGAAAAGGAGAGAAAAGGAGAGAAACGGAGAAGAGAGAGGTGCTATCTTGTTTACACTTTGCATTTAGAAAAATTACCTCATTAGCTGTCTGTCTGCATCCATGCCCAGCTGTAACCACTAAATCAATCATTTGGGGGATGAGTTTGGCTTTCTTGGACATCATAAATGGCACATTTTTTAAATCTGTTTTGATGTCTGTGCCTGTCTCAGATGTCACGAATGATAGAGAGGATAGAGAGGCAGAAATCTGAGGACGGAGAGAGAAGACTGGACCCATCAGACTGAAGGATGAAGATTGAGAAACTGGTCAAGGACAGCAAACAAGGACCAGTCCCCAGTCCCAGAGTAGCCAGGACAGTCACCCATGTTGCATCTGAAATAGGCATGTGAGGGATGAGCAAGCCCTATTTACCCAGAAGACATTGAACTAGAGAACTTCTCGTCCAAGAAGTGACACAAGACAAAAACATAAATTCCAGAGAAGCTTACCTAAGTTATGGGATAACACTGATGAAGGCACTCAACATCCGCCCCACCAGTCTTCTCTGTGTATTTCTGGGAGTCCCAGAGGTGCCTTACAGGTGTTTGGAGCAGCTGGACACTGAAAACCTCTGTCCTTACAGGAAGACTCACAAACCCTTCAGAGACTGCACTCCTGGACTTTGAGCATCAATTCCTGCTCCCTTGGGGTTCAGACCCAGTCATGGTGAGGAGAAAGCAGAGGTTGACCATCATAACTTCTGCACTGTCCTCTCCTGCCCTGCTGCCATCTCCCTTCAGCCAAGATCACTACACTTACTGGATCTCGCAACTGAGCCCTGAAAGATTCCCAGATCCCCAATCCAGATGCTCCCTTAGTTTCAGCTGAAGACCCCACTGCAAGAAAACTATACTTATTTCCCAGGTTCTCACAGAGCTCACTCCACACAAAGAGGGTTGATAAGGTAATTGCTACAAGGCAAGCCCTGTTCACATTAGAAAAAACACGCACATCAGGAGAAAGTGGGGACCATTATAACAGCAAAACTCTGGAGAGGCAGTCATACCTACATAGTCTGCTTAGGTCAGCCTTGTGATTAACTGTAGACTGCAACCCGTTAGTGAATCATAAAATCAATTTAATGAGTCACAACCTGCATGTGAAGTAATGTAATAAAACGAGAGAGAAAAATCATAATACAGCACACACTGACTGTGGACTTTGATGAAACTTCGATTTCCTTTACACATATATACATGGGTATAGGGACAGAGTGTGAATGGGCTTCATACTATGGCTTGGGATAAATAAAGACTGAAATACACTGATGGAGACCATATATCTTAGAATATTGAATCAAAGCACCAATATGCAGCAGAACTAGCCAGGGAGTTTGGTAAGATGCAGATTTCCAGACACCACTCTCCAAAGAATTTTTAAGGCCGTGTCTATTAGTAGGACCTGGGAATCTGTTTAACAAGCTCCCCTGGTGGTTCCAAGACTTTTGGTCTGTGGAACATAATGCAAGAATTAGTGTATTAGAGGAAGAAACCATGTAGTTGGCAGGATTGTGTTATAGGAATGTGAGTGACATAGGAAGATGTTTGCTTCACCTAAACTCAGAAACTTGAGAATAGAAGGGTGGGGTATTCTTTCTCTCTATGTGGGGTGAATTCAGTAACATGGCAGAGCAGGGTACCAGTAAACTTGGTTAGAAATTGCTCGGTTAAAAATTGTGTTTACAGGACTTAGGGCAGGCATAGATAAGAACTAAATACTTGCCCTGAGTCCAATTGTCTACTGAATAGAATTGTCCACCTAGAGACCCAGATGGCTCCAGGGGCAGCCCTTTCTGAGACACAGTCGTGAACTGGGTGACCTCTTGAGATTACATTCAACTCTTTATGTCATGATGCTAAGAGCAACAGGATAGAGGGAGAGGCCGGGTGACAGATGCTCTCAGACACTTCAGCCATCGATTAGAGCACCGCTTTGCAAACTGTGGATCATGACTCATGAGTGGGTCGTAAAATCAATTTAGCATTTTGAAAAATAAAATAGATGAAATATAATAAAAATATCATGGAGCATTGCAGCATTGGTTTATCTATTGCTACCTAATAAACCAGCCCCAAACTGTGTAAGTTTAGAACAACGTTTATTTGTTCATGATTCTGAAACATGGGTCAGTGTTAAGGGAAAACCACTCATTTCTGCTCCATGAGCACCAGTTTGGAAGGTTCAGCTGACTGGAGGACCCACTTCTGAGGGTCACAAGGTAGGGAAATTGGTATTATCAGCTGGTAGCTCATCTGGGGTTGTCTGTTAAAGCTTCAGCATCCGAACATAAGTCCTCTCCTTATGACTAGCTTGGGCTTCCACAGTTTGGCATCTGGATTTCAAAGGGGGTGCATCCCAAGAGCAAACCTTGCAAGAAAGCAAGTCCCACAGTACAAGGGCTTCTCAAGCCCCTACTTCCATCATGTTTGCCCATGTCTTGTTGACTGAAGCTGAAGTCAGTCCCCTAGCAAAACCAGAGTCAATGTGCAGACAGGACTATACAGGACATGAATTCTAGTATACACAATTCATTGAAAACCACAAGGGTAAGCATTAGATCCTTAAAAAGAGTCCAGTTGTTTGTGTGTATAAGTAGAAATGAAAATGGAGATGACACACCTAAAGTTAATCACAGTCCAGAGATTTGAGAAACATAGTCATAGAGAACTTAGGATACAGGTAGAAGATAAACTTACCTTTCTTGGTTTCTATTTCCCTGATTCTTCTCCTATCTCTTTATTTTTCTTCTTTGATTCTCTCTGTTTTGTTTCTCATTCTTCCCTTATCTTCTTTCTCAGTCTTGGAATCTCTGTCACTGAATCCTTTTTGTACACCTCATTTTTCACATTCAAACGTCACTTTCGAATGCTTACATATGTAACCTTAATACAAGTGGGGGTCCAATGTGACCCATTCTCTGCCCAGCATCACATAATAAATGAGCACAGTTCAGTAGCCACAAGTGATTTTATTTCAATTTTTCCTATGCCTCTAAAGAATAGTAATAGGGATCCAATGGAAGTTCCACAGACAAACTGTGAAATTCTTCTCCCTCTCCTCCCCCAGTTCCCACCTGGTAACTGCTCTGGAATCTCCCATTTGCCAAACCCACAAAACTTCCACGGCTGAATTCAGAAGGCATTCATTCCCCAACTGCCTCCTTCACTCACGCCCTCTTTCTTAATGTAACAAACTCTGTTGAGCCTATTTCCAAGGTCTCTCCCTAACATCTTGAAACTATGTTACTAAAGATCTAAAAACTAGATTTAAAAAGTGAACTCAGAGAGTAGAATGAAGACAGAATCTGAAAGGGCCACAATACTCTTTCTAGGTACAAATACTTGAACCGTCATCAACTGCAGCTCAGTAACACACAGAAAAAGGTGTCTTAGAGTTATGAATAGTGGTGAGTCAGCCGAAATTGATTTCAGTTCTAGCTTTGCTGCTAATTAAATGTGCGATCTTTGACATACTATTTAGCTTCTCAGCTCCCTCATCTACATGATAAATAATAGTACCTATTTCTGAAGTTTGTTGTGAGGACTAGGTGAGTTATTCTAAGTGATGTTCCTGGAACACAGCAGGCAAGCAGAAAGGTTAATCCCCCTTGTGATTCCTCACCTGTGAAATGGGGTAGTGATCTATGCCTTGCTCATCTCACAGGATCTCTCTAAGGATCAAATCAGAAAATGCTTGTGGAAGTCCTTTGCAAACTACAAGGTGCTGTGCTAATAATGCGTGACATTTTTTTGTACTTTACTGAACACAGATAGTGCATCCTAGCCATATCTGTACACAATGCCTGCTCATTATCAGGCTCGTAAAAAGCTGCCATTTTTCTGTATCAACTACAATCATAAGAATGTGGGGAATCTACCCTTCTCCACTTTCTTGCTCTCCCCTCACCTCTCACACACTTTGTGGTCAGGAGAATCCTGTTCATGGAAAAAGGACTTTGCAACTTAACCCAAGGCTGAGGGAGGCACAAAATTTTCTTTAGCACTGTGGTTCTCAAAATGTGGATCAGGAGCAGCATCTGGAAGGTATAAGATGCAATTAATTGGGCCCCATCTCAGACCTATTGACTCAGAAACTCAGAGGGATGAAGTGTAGTAATCTATGTTTTAACAAGCCCTCCAGAGAATTCTGATGCACAGTTCCTTTTAGCATAAGAAAGTCAGAAGAATGACAGCAGAGGGAACATGACTCTCCAGTGTGGATGGTTGTAAACAGAGACACCACCCCTTATGGTATGAGGTGGTCTATCTGTATTCAAACACTTGAGGACAAGGAAAAGAAAAATTTCCAACTACAGCACGGTATGAAGGATTGCCTCCGCCTCTACTAGGGACTGAATATTTGTGTCTCCTCAAAATATTTATGTTGAATCCTAATACCCAATGTGACATTTATTAGAGGTGGGACCTTTGGGTGGTAATTAGTTCATTAGGGTGGAGCCCCCTGCGTGGGATTAGTGCCTTATAAGACGAGATGTCATAGAGCTTGCCTTCCTTCTCTCTGCTCTGCACCCCACCATGTGAGGACACAATGAGAAGATGGCCTTCTGCAGACCAGGAAGAGAGCCCTGACCTGAGCTTCTATCCTGGATTCCCAGCCTACGAGAAAAAAAATGTTGTTTAAACCACCCAGTTACAGTATATTTGTATTGACTAAGACTCTCTCTTTCCTTGAGGCACAATGCTCTCCCCAACCTTCTTTGCCTGAGGAGAAACCATTTGTTGCCTAAGAAATATCAAGTGAAAGAACAGCTTGGATTCACAAACTAGGGCAGAGATAGTTAAAATTTTCAAGACAGAGCAGGGTCAGAATGAGACTGAGGCATCTAGGATGCAAAATTTTAAAAGGCACTTATTTCAAGGTCACACGAGTAGACACAGTGAAAGGAAACTTGTGCCTACAGGAACAGAATGTCCTGAAACCGAGGAGGCCGAGACTGGGGAAAAGGGATTATACAAGGAAAGAAGGGGTCACTCCTGCAATCCAGCAGATATTTCCCATGGGTCATCCCAAAATAATGGGCACCAATGCCTTCTCTTGTATATGCAAGGGGACAGGGCTACAGATTAGAGAGCACACCACCCAGTTGTCCTCAGCCAATCCACTTAGTTTGGATTTATACCCCAAGCCCTTGAGCAAAGAGCAGATGGTTCTTCTCTTAGTAATAGTAATAATAATAATACTTCTAAAGACTACTACATAACTGAGTACTTCTATCTCAGTGCCTAGGCAAATCATGTTCCAGGCATTGTATACACATTATATCTAGAGGACCTGTGATCTCACACACAGTGGCATCACCACCTTGATGAGAAAAAACTGAGGTGGGTCACTGAACTGCTCAGTCCAAGAAGACCCTTCAAGAGGCTGTATGGTCTGCAGTGCAGTGTCCAGTCTGAAGGTCTTTCATGGCCTCTGTGAGGCTGACACTGAGAGAAACTGAGTAAATTGCTCAAGGCCATATAGCTAGTTGGTGACAGAGCACCAGCTGCATCTGCTACAGAGCTGTGCAAAAAAAAGAGGCTACTGGGCCCTGTGGATGGGGTGAGGTGGAGGAAGGGAGGGGAGACCTCATCTACCTGAGGATGGGTGAGGAGGGAGTAAAGGGGGATTGCATGGGTCTTGTGGTGGCCTGTTATGGAGAATTAAGAAAGACAGGTAGTGAGTGGCTCTGGAGATGGAAACTGGAGTATCCACCCTGGCTACTTCCAACCACAGGAAGCCAAAAACGGAGAGAGAGAAAGTAGGCTCATATCCTGGACCCCGTGAGTCTAGGCTACATCTATTTCAATTCATGCCAGCATACACAGAGAAAGAGAGAGAGAGAGAGAGAGAGAGAGAGATCCACATACACTATGCTGTCCCACTAGGGATGGAAGGTGGTGAGGCGAGGAGGCAGCCAGAGACCAGCTCATGAAAGGTACTGTGCCAAACCAATGCTCCGACAATTACATGCTGTCTTAAAAGTAATAACAGATAAACTTCCAGAGGGTGACTTGATAGGACACATTTTCAGGTCGCTTCCCACAGACACCAAAAAAAAAATCACCTATTTTCTTGAGACAAATGCCAAGAAACAACCAGCACTTCAGCTGGAGACAGAAAAACCAACGACTAATGGTGGGTGAGAACACTCTGCATGGTTCTGAGCTAAGCTGCAGATTTGGATTTGGGATGGAGCTCTGGAGTCTCCCGATGTGTGGTGGGGTGGAGGCTAGGGATTTCGGGACCAGCTGCAGAGGCAGCTAGAGGCAGGCTCAGTGGGGCTGAGATGTGGAGTCACAGAGGGCAAAATTGGAGGGGGTAAAAGGAGAATCAGTGCACTGGGATCTGAGCTGGAGCCCACGTGGTGAAATTGCCCTGGGCACAGCCATAACCAGAAATCAGCCAAATCAAACCCCTCCCACAACCATTTCATACGGAGCCTGGGGTCCACTGAGCGGAAATCCTTCCCATCAGATATCTGCCCACTGGAAACCCCTCCCATCAGATACCTCACCCCTGGATTACAGTGAGAAGGCCTCAACACTACCTGCTAGCACCGCCTTGTGGGTAGAGGCAAAATTGCAGTTGATTGCCAATCCTGGGCAAGTCGAACATATACAACGCCAGGGAAACCAAACCCTCAGAAATATAAACAGAATGCCAAACAGAGCAAAGATGCAGAGAAATATATGTGAAATGATAGATCAAATCAAAAACCCAGGATAAAATCTGAATATAGCAGACATATGTAAATTATCTAAAGAAGAATTTAGGGTAACAGTAATTAACATACTCGTGGGAATCCAGAAATCAGTAGAGGCAGTAAAGGAGAATATCAGGGAACAAAGAGAAGAATTAAAACAAGAAATCAAGTAGGTAAGAGACACAATGGTTGAATTAAAGAACTCAATAGAGGGACTCAACAATAGGATGGAAGAAGCTTCCAGTAGAATCAGCGACTGGGAAGACGGGATAGAGGAAATCAAACAAACCAGCAAAGAGAGAAAAACAATTCAAAGAATTGAAGACAGCATTCAAGACCTCTGGGATAAAATCACAAGGAACAACATTCACATCATAGGGGTCCCAGAGGAAGAGAGAGAAAAGGGGACAGAAATCAAATTTGAAGAAATAATAGATGAGAACATCCCCAATTTGAAGAATGAAGCAAGCCTCCAGATCTAGGAAGCTCAAAGAGTTTCTAAATGAAAGAAACCCAAACAGAAATAAACCTAGACACATCATCATAAAAATGTCAAAAATACAAGATGAAGAAAGACTATTAAAAGCAGCCAGAGAAAAATGTGTCACATACAGAGGAGCCCCCATAATATTGTCAGCGGACTTCTCAAATGAAACTCCACAAGCCAGAGGGGAACGGCATGATATATTCAAAGTGCTGAAAAGGGGAATTTCAACCTCGGATACTACATCCAGCAAGATTATCGTTCAGAACTGAAGGAACGATAAAAACCTTTTCTGACAAGCAAAAGTTAAAGGGGCACATCACTACAAAAACAGCTTTGCAAAAACTATTAAAGGATGCTCTATGAAGCATGAAGAAACCCCACAGAAAAACAGTAAGACAGCAAATACACCACAGTGGGTGTCGTCTGCCAGCCTTGGTCAAATGAAAACCTCCAGCACAGTTTCTTGCTTCCAGTTCTTGTTTATCAGTACAACTCATCCACTACCCAGTGGAAGTGTCTCTTTCTTGCCTGCCAGCTTCTGTGTACTTTCCATGAACTAGTCCAGACCCAAGACAACACAGTGATTTTCTTCTCCACCAGTGGACAACAACTACACCTTCTTCAGATGACAAGAATCCCAACATTAGGTAGAGGTTCCATCTTTTCAACATGTTCCTTCCTTCAATACTCAGTTCTCATTCCCAAGGTTCATGTTAGAGTACTCAACCCCTTGATAGTTAGTGCCCCGATGTAATTCACAATTATATTGAACTTTTCATGTTTTCATTAAAAAAAAAATCTTGTTAATAAAAAAAAATTACCCCCCCAAAAAAAGTAACGGGAACAGTGGAGGAGTTTCAAGTTGAACAGTGACATTGTTCTCTAGAAACTGAACCAAGAACACACAAATGTGTATATAGATATAGATATCTATTATAAGGAATACATATTTTTGTGTATAAATTTCAACAAAGATTTATCATAAGGAGTTGACACCCTCTATATACACACATGTATTAAAATACAGATGCAAAAATTTATAAATTTTGATTGAAGTTTATTAAAAGGAGCTGGCTCACCTGACTGTCATCTTCAAGGTGAATCCAGAAAAGCTGCTGGTGCCACCTAAGAGCCAGAACACAGACTGTAAAAAGTCTGGACTGAGTTGGAGGGTTTCAGAACCAGGACTGAGGGGGCAGATCGAGGTCTCAGTTCCAACAGTGACTTCAGCCTTCCTCCACCTTTCTGGTCTAGTCGGACCCTAAGTAGATTGGAAGATGCCCAGCCCGGTGGGGAGGGCCATCTGCTTTATTCAGACCACCGATGATGTGCTGGTCTCAGCCAGACACACCCTCACACGCTGAACCAGTTACCCCAGCCTTCCTTCCCTAGTCAAGTCAATACACAGGTTCACCCTCACAGCGTTATTTGGAGCTGCCAGTAGGAACGCTGCACGTGTCCAGCTCCACAGGCTGGAGCACTGCCGCCCCAGCAGGGAGCAAGGCCCTGAGCATCCCTGTTCCCAAACACGTCCTGTGCTACCAGATTCACTTTGCCACCAGCCCAGCCCCTCGGCTGGTGGATACAGCCTCCTTCCAGATCCCAGGCAGCAGCAGAGAGAAAGCAGTGAGCAGGGGAGGCAGGGTCTCAGGCTAGAATGGACTCAATGGGTCCCTGCCTCCCGGGTGTGAGCTATGGAAGGAGGGGCTCTTCCCAACCGCAGAGAGAAGGGGCACGAAGCTGCGAAGGAAGTGAGGGCGCAGACTCTCCGCTTGTGGAGAGTGTGGTCAGAATATCTGAAACGGCTGGGAACTAAAGTTCTGGAAGCAGGCTGGGCAATTAGTGTTGGCGTTTTGCAGTCTTGTTGCCATTGTTACATTGGCGCCTATTCCTGAGTCTTTATTCAGGAGACTGTTGGGTACTACACGCACGCACATGCACACACAGACGCACACACAGACGCACGCACACGCACGTGCACGCACGCACACATACACGTGCACGCACACAACACGCACACACCTACGCACACTCATGCACATGTGCGCGCACGCACACAGTCTGGAGCATAAAGAGAGCTGTCACTAGCACTTAAAATTTTCAACCAGGGTTAGAGCGAGCTAGACAATGAGCCACTGGGTGCAGACCTCAGATGCTCCGTGTGGATCCGGATGTCGGGATCTGCTCCGACTGTCACCTCCACAGACAAACAGGGTAAGCAGAACTCTGACCTGCCCTCTTTCCCCCACCGAATGATTTCTCCACCGAGAAAGTCAGTCCTGACGTGGCTGACAAGTGGCGAGGAGCTTCCGGTCTTCCAGTCGGCGTCTTATCTCTTAGCGCAGGATTCCGCATGACCCCCAAGGCCAAGAGCAGGAACAGGACTTGGGGAATTACCCGGGCAGGTGTCACCTGACACTGACATCCAGAGGCAAGGCTTGCTCAGGATCACAGGCTAATGTCACATCTACCTTTCTACAAACACCTGGTAAAAACCTGCCACTTGCCATGCCTTGTTGGGGTGGTGGGGCCACAGTGGGGAAAAGAATGGCCCCTGCTCTCAGTACATTCTAGTTTTGTCAAGACAACCATGGAAAGCAGTAAGCACCAGAGAGAAAAATAAATCGGAGCGCTTTGGAGGGAGATCACATGTGAATGAAGACTCAAAGGAGATGAGGGAGCCTCCTCTGGGGAAAGCATTCCTGGCAAAGGGCACAGAAGGTGCAAAATCCCTAAGGCAGAGGCATGACTGATTATTTGAAGAAAAGCAAGGAGAGCAATAAACTGGCGTAGACTTGGCCAGGAGGAGAATAGTAGAAATTAAAGTTGGAGAGGCCTGGAGAGGTTTGGGGTCCATTCTTACACAGCCTTGAGTCCATGCAAAGAAGAGGAAGCAGTGGATGCAGGGCAAGGGTACCCACAGAGCCACTCCTTGAACCTGAGAGTTCACAGGTGGACTGAGGATGACAGAAGTGCCAGGCAGTCCCATGAGCTACGGAATGTCAGACAGTCCATCACTTGAGGAAGACTGGCCTGGCCAAGAGAAGAAGCTCTGTGCTGTCCTTGAGACAGCACACAGTGGGACCACAGCCACGGAGAGCTGGCACGCTGGAGTGCTGAGCTTCCCCAATAAGTGCAGGACGGGAACTCAGGGTCTATTCTAGAGGACGCCCAGTATTTTCTGGGAGTCCTCATTGTCTGTTGTTCCCTGCACCATGTTCCCTCCATAATAAAGACTGATGTTAATTACATGCTGACTCTCTGCCAGGCCCTGTGCCCAGCAATTTGCACAAAAACACTCATCTTGTCCTCCTATCTATCATGGGAACAAGGTACTGGTCCCCTTCATCCCCCTTCACAGATAAGAAATTGAAGTGCAGAGAAGCAATGCTTTGTCAAGGTCACACAACCAGGAGAGTCAGAGGTCAAAGCTCAGCCACCAGTACCCCTGCAGTCCCTCCCCTACTACGCTGCCAGCTTGCACTGCTCCATGCCAATCTCTCCGGGAGCCCATGGGTGCCAGGTATGGGTTCAGTCCTCTCTAAAGCACTGAGATCAGGCAACTTTGCCAGGAACCTGATTAAAGGGAAGAGCAAGAGAACAAAATCAAGCAGAATTAGGAATGAAAAGGGAAACAACCACAGATGCACTAGAGATTTAGAGATTACAGGGGAATTTCACAGTGACTCTGCAGAAACAAAATTGGAACCTTAGAAATGGATATTTACCTAGCAAAATATAAATTACCTAAACTGACCCCCAAAGAAGTAGAAAACAAGAAGGTAAATTATAGCAGAAAGAAACTAGAAAGGTGATTAAACATCTATCATTAGAAAAGGCACCAGGAACAGACGGTTTCACAGCTGAGTCCGATGTAACCTTCAAAGAACAAATAACTCCAGTGTTAATTAAAGTCTTCCTGATCATAGAAAAAGATAGAATGCTGCCATTCCCTATATGAAGTCCACATTACCGTAGTACCAAAACCTGATACAAATTACTTAGAGAAAGGAAACTGTAGACTAATAGTTCTTATGAATATAAATGTAAAAAAATCAAAATAAAACACTAGCAAATGAAATCTGGCAAAACATCATTATGATAAAGTGGAACTTATCCTAACAACACACAGATTTATAATAGGAAATCAATCAACATAATTCATTACATCAACAAATGAAAGGGGAAAATGTGAACATATCGTTAAATGATGAAAGAGTTTGATGAAATATGAACTCCAAGTAAAATAGAAAGAGAAGAAATGCATTCATTCTCCCAACAAGTATGTATCGAGAACATGCTATGCTTCAAAGTAGCTTCTAAAACCTAAGGATTGTAGCTATGACCATATCAGACAAAAATTCCATCCCTTCAGGGAGCTTATATTCTAGTGAGAGAGACAGAAAATTCACAGAATGAAGAAGGAGGTATTAGGCTAAGGAAATATACTAAAGAGAATAAAATATAGCAGAAATTAGAATTTTAGACAAGGTAGTTAGAGAGAATGTTACTAAGAAGTGACACCCAAAGAAATGGAAAGGAAAGGCATTCCAGACCGAGTATGATGAGCCTAGGACAGGCATGTGTGTCCTGGAGGTTAGCAAAGCTTCACTGAACACCTGCGGCATAGCAGGCACAACAGAGGGGTGACTTAGGCTGCCACCAAATTTTGCTATTCTTGGGTTCATGGGGACTGCCCACAGCCCAGGGCTTCTGCCCACCATGTGGCAGACCAACTCAGCAGTCTTACATCAGAACGACTGAGACCCTCCTTCCCCTGGTTCCCAATAGAGCTTTCAGGTTGAGAGAAAGGTAAGATGGTGTCATTCTTTCAGGGAAATCCCATACTTAAACTCATTGGATTGGATGGGTCCCCAAGACCAGACAAAGCCATCACAATAACCAATATATATATCTCCCACAATCCAGTTACTCAACCTGAACCCACATTCTACCAGGGAACCCAAAGGTCTCTGTAACCTGTAAGCTTTTAGAAAAACACATGTTCCAGTTTTTCAAGGGCACAGACTGATGAAATCCACCGCATTTCTATGGCAAGACAAAACATATTCTTTGTTTTTTTCTGTTGAAAGAATGGTGGTTAGACTTGGGTGACGTCACCACATTCTGCACGAACAATGGCGGGGTTCCTGGTCTTTGTTTCTTTACCCAAGGACCCAGTTTGCTGGTTTTCCTAAAACAAAGGAAGTAGGCTCCAGAGAAGAACCCACTTTTCAACTTCCTGAATCCCCACAGTGCCAGCTGCCTTCAAGTGCCAGTTCTTCTAAAATAAAACACAAGTTAATGAACTCCCACAGCTATACAAAGCACCCAACATAATGCCTTGCATGGGGTGGTCACTTACGACATTCCCCTTCTCTTCCTTCCTTCTGCCTTTTTATTTTTCCACTGTACCCCTATACATGTCCCATCTTCCACATGGGTAGAGGCTAATAGAACAAAATAGGAGTGGCGACTCTTCTAATAGCTGAGAAGAGCATCAAGCAGGCAGGCATGATACCCACCACTCTATGCAGACTCCCCTTGTGTGTGTTGTCTCCATGGAAATGAGGACTTAAGAATGCAAGTGTGGAGTGCTGGATGCAAAGGCTGGGGTGAAAGGGAAGATATCAGGGTCTCCTCTCTGTTCATCAGCAAGTGGAGGGTCAGCCACAAAAACTCCATCCTTCAGACCAGATGGCTGGGAAGTCTGACTTTGGAGACTAATGTGTGTTCTGAGATGGGGAGACAGTGGCCACCAAAAACCCTTCCCTGACAATGACTATGGGGTGGCCAGTTTCTAGAGGAGACGGTCTATCTTGACGTCATCGGTGCTGTCAACAGAGAGAACCAGATGGTACACAGGGCCTGCCTGCTACGGAGACGTCAGGTTAGACTAAAACAAAGCAGCAGCGCGGGGTTTGGTACCAACAGTCTCTTGACTCCTGGACCCACCACTCACTAGCTGAAGAACTGAAGGCAAGTCCTTGCAGCCTGTTCGGCCTCCATATTTTCACCTGTAAATGGAAACGTCAATACTTCACACAAGTTATTAAGAGGATAAAATGAAACAGTGCTCTTGGTGGCACCCGCTTCTTAAGTGTTACACGTTATATTTAAAGCATCTCTTCTCAGCAGGACTCTGCTAAGGGATTGACTCTGATTCTCCACTTTCATCATCAGACACTTCACTCATCACTTGACTCAATGGTGACATACAAGTTGATAGAGCCTGATGCCCAAAGGTCACCAGAACAGACACACAGTCAGACAAAGTCATTTTATGAGTTTCCTGCAGTAGCAGGAGCAATTTGCTAATCACCTAAATTATTTTGATCTAAATAGCAAGAGGCATGAGCAGGGCTAGAGCTATCATAGGAAAAGAAATAGGAGTCCCCGGTGTCAGTTGTGAGAAAAGGATGTTCATTCATGGCTGGGCTTTCATAATATCTATGACTTGATCTCCATTACGGTGGAGGAAAGGCTGTGTCTAGTGCTGATACCATGTGACATTGTTTCTGTCCAACAGGAGGCACAAGGGCCGAATCGCTAGCAGTGACCAGATGCCTGGACCATTTTCTCTTTCTCAATATACAACCGGAAGTACCAACTACTAGAGATCTCAGTGTTTCCTGACTCAAGGGAGATTTGTGTACATATTCTACAGTTGGGAGTGTTACTCCCAACTTTTCCAAGAAATGTTACCTCCAATCATTCCTCAAAGAGGGTCCAACAGGCCAGAAGCTAGAGGCTTCTTATGAGAGAGCAAGGGGTCAGGGGTTGAGACTGGGGATGAACTGGACTCAGGGACCTGGGTGGACAGAAGGCTCTCAAGATCAGGTCTCTGGACAGGAGGAGACAGTTTTCCTCTGCCCTTCAAATCTGAGTTTTCCAGGCCAGACAATAGAGCGCCATCCTCTCCTGGTTAACCTTGCCTGCAGGAAGAGGCCTTGAGTTTCACTGAGGTAGGAGAACTAATCTGAGAGAGGTTACTGACTTTGGGAAGTGACACTGGCCGGGGAGACTGGAGCAGGGAATCGGACATGTAGGGCAGTGTGGTCTTGAGCAGTTTGCTTCCCTTCTCTGGACCTCGTGTCCTTATAATGGTCAGAAGCAGGCTAGATGACCAGGTCCCTTTGTCAGGCATCCTAGGGGCTAGGAGCTGAAGAAATGGTTGAGGACTTGGTTGGTGGCAGAAGGAGGGAAGAAAATGGAACTGAGAGCTAATCTAGGACCTCCTGCCCAGCTCACCATTTGAAATGGGAATCAAATGCTCAGGTGTGAGTCCTTGACATACTTAGGTGACAGCTCCCTGTTCATAATATGCTAAGTACTACTCTAACCTTTCATGATTAATCTTTTAATTTTCACATCAACCTTATGGGCGAAACAATATTATTACTCCCATTTTATGAATGGAAAAGCTGAGGCATGGAGCAATTATGTCACTTACCTGAGTCTCCTACCCAGTAAGTGACCCGGCTGGGGTGGGGACACTGGCAGGGTGGCTCCCCGGCCCACACTCTCAACCTGCCTCTCTAAAAGACTCAATACTGCCTCTCTGAAGTGTAAACAGCCTTTGTCATCATCATCTCCTTTGACTTGGAAACCTAGAGAAGAGGGGTCAGCAAACTCTCGCCCTAGAGCCCCAGAGGCAATCCAACTGTTCATGCAAATGGACCTGCTGGGCGGACAGCCCCACCACGTGCTTGCGGTCTGACTCACACAAGGAAGACAGGAGCAGAAGCGCCAGACCCCACAGTGGCCTGCAGAGCATAAAACAGGGACTTCCCTTTGCAGATCAAGGTTACTGCTCCCAGCCTAGAGCACCCTCTGCCCCCGGGTCCTAAGGCAACTCTGCCATGTTCAAGAGAACCCCCAGTAAGTTGCTTTTCCACGTCTCCAAGTCCTCATCTGCTGAATGGACTTCCCTGGGGAATTATGAGTTAGTGTAGACACACACAAAACACCTGGCCCAACGCACGTGGCTGAGGAGGCTGCACTGCCCTCATTGCTGCCGGTATGGTGAACAGCATGCCCGAGCCCTCTAACGCCACAGAGGACAGGGCAAGGACATAATGGCTACCTCCTGGGCACAGAAACCCCGGCCCTGGGAGAGGATGTGTTTTCTCAGAAGTTTCAAGGAGAGTGAGAGGCAGAGCCTAGGTCTTCCCAACCTCCTCCTCTCCAATCCAGGGCCACCCTGGTCCTCGTCTGGTCCCCTCTGGTCCTCATTTGTGTTCTCTGGCATGTGGAGTAGCCCGTCTGTATTTGTGAGTTTTCTGTGTCTGTAAGTACCCACAGCCGTGCACAGCTCACCAGCACAGACATTTGTCAAAGATGACACACCAGTCATCCATGCCAGCGGAGACAGTGACAGATGCGCTCCGGCACTGCAGTCCAGGCAGCCGAAGATGGATGGGGCCCTGGCACCAGCTCGGCCTGTGCGGGGAATCTCAAACCAGGCAAGAGACAAATTGCAGGCTGGTCAGTGGCGAAGAGGTTCGGCAGACTAAACCATGGACCAGTAAGTCTCCCTCTCCCACCCAGTAAAGTTCCCCAAGCCTGCCCTGCTCTGTCCCTGCTCCTCCCCCTGTCCCAGGCCTGCCTGAGCCTGAATAGTCCCCTAGGACTTGTGTGGGATCGCAGACACGGAGCTGCGTGATCATGGGATTCTTTTCATCATAATTAAAGCCAACACGTACATAAGCTGCACTGCTCTAAAATCTGAGCAAAACTGGACTCCTTTCATCCTCAGCCACACCCTGGTGGCGGTATAGGAAACTAAAACCAGAGAGGTTAAGCTCTCCTCCAAGGTCACACAGCAAGTGGCAGAGACAAGATTAGAAACCAGACAGGCTGACTGTCGCTTGAAACTACGATATGGGGTTCTGGAGAGGAAATAACTGCAGGTCCAGGTCAGATAGCAGGCAGAATAAACAAAGATCCCCAGTTCCCTGCCAGGCTCATCGCCAGCCTGCTGAGTGGACAGGAGCAGGTGCTGCTCTCAGTTTCTCCACCTGCAAAATGAGCCTCTTACTGCTGCCTGGGCTGGCAGGGGCCCGACCAGCTTCACGGTCGCCTCTCTCTGCTCCTCTGGGAACCCCAGGCTCCCCACCTGACCACCTTCGCTGCTTCCACCCAATAACTGCAACCGATTTCCCCCCGGACTGCCATCTCATACCATCTCATAGCTCATTAAACTGTCACCTCTGTGTCCCTCAGGCAAACTCAACAGTCTTCCAAGATTGAGCAGGGATGTTTATGACTTTGCTGGTGAAGGAAACAGGCTGTCTGAAACAAAGAGAGACAGAACAGAACTCTTCAAAAGTTTCCAAGGCTGCACGAAAGCTCTCCAGGGGAAATCCCTGCCCGCAGGGGAGCTGCCTGCCTCCCCTCTGGATGAGGGACTTACACAGACCACAGTCTGGGGTCTGGCTCCAACCATTTCTGTGGGTCTTTACAGAAGCACCCTCCTTTTTCTGAGCCTTAGTTTCTTCGTCTGTAGCATGAGGACAGTGATAATGCCTGGCCCCCAAAGTCATTGCAAATGAAAACCCCCGGAAGCACTTAGAACAATGTCTGATTCATAGTGAGCACCCGATAAAGGTCACGGCTGCTCTCCTCTGGGTTTTGTTTCCTCAATGGGAAAAGGAGGGGGTGGCTTTCATGTATTGTATGGGCTTTGTGCCCCAGAGCCTGTGACTCAGCAGCACACCTGTGCCGCCTCCTTCTCCCCTCCCACTTCCTTCTCGTCCGTGTGTCTGGGAGCCCAGACCCCTGCCTTACTCACCCGTGTGTGGGGAAGACACACCCATCCAGACGGGAGTGGAGTGTCACCGCTCGGACTCACAGCGGAGACTTGTTCCAGGGGCAGCCTGCTCGCGTCAGAAGCAGCCGTCTCCCTGGTGGACACTGGGAATCAGAGCTGTGGTAGCTGGGTCCCTGCTGACCACACCCTGCAGCGATGGACCTCAGGACCCATCCCAGGGCTTCTGCGGGAAGCGGGCCACACCATCCCACCTGTATGGATCAGTCACCTTAGCCCGATGCTGTCAGGAATAAGTTGTTACAGCTTCCCTGGGTTTCATGCAGAGGACACCCACGCTAGGAGAGACTTTCTCTTGCTGTTCAAGGTCCATAAACACTTGAAAAGTCATTTTATTTTTCAATCTGTGGGCAATGTGCCACCAAACCAGGAAGCATCATTAAATAGACCTTCAGGGATTATTTTTTTCAGTTTTTGTTTTGTTTTGTTTTGGGGAGGCAGCATTGGTGTTGGCTTTTTTTCCCTCCCCCACTGATACTTTTGGGATAAACACATAAATCAGCATCATCTATATTCATTAGATAACTTGCTTTGTTCAATACAAAATTACCCCTGTTTTGCATGATTTTCCCCCTTTGTGATTAATATAAATGACTTAAGTTAATTATGTTTCTCTTCGTGGAAAAATGTATTTGTCAAAGTGCTGAAACATCAATAAAAAATAAACAGCGCTGTTGGGAGAGGAGCAGGGCTGCAGTTGAGCAGTCAGGGGGACGGGGACGGGGGCGTCACTCTGATGGAGGAGGCACACTTTATATTTACTAACAGTGACAAAAGCATTTTTCTTTGTTAAGCACTTGCGGGTCCTGATGGGGTAGATTGATGTCATCATTATTAACAATAATGACACCTCAGGCATATTGAAAATCATTTTCTCCGGGATCCCAATGGAAAGCGTGTGAATGACGCTCCATCTCTCCCTACCAGGGACAACAGAAACCAGGTACCTTGCCATCCAGCGCCCCCAAAACTGGACCCAGCCTGCAAACCTTGAGCAAGACACAAAAGCAAATGCAAGTGATTGGAGTGAGTACAAAAGAGAGAAAAATAAAGAACAACAAATCATGAGGCTGCTATAGTCCCAGAGCAAGAAGGAAGCTTGGAAATTAGACAGTCTACCTACCTCAGTAGATCAGTGATGAGACCGAGGTTCAGAGAGGGGAAGGAACTTGTCCAAAGACACACAGCATGTTAGTGTTAGAGCTCAGATGGAGCCTAGTATGCCTGAAGTGCAGACCCCTGCCTTTACCCTACATTCTGTTACCCCCTGCCCCGACTTCACCACCAGGGATCAAGGGCTCTCTTCTCTCTTAAGAGATGGACATTGGCACCAGCAGGGGGTGCCTCGATTGCTGGTGACTCAGGACCACAGGAAAATCTCTGTGACTTTTCTATGGTTTCCGAAATGCTTCTACTCTGCTCTTTCTGTCTAGGTTTGGATTTCCTAAAAGCAGACCCTGAGACAAGATTGTGGAAGCTGCTGGTTTATTCCAGTGATGACCCCAAGACACCAAGTGAGGTGGGAGGGAAGTGAGACACGTCAGGGAAGAGAGTCAAAGCAAGTGTGTACTAGTGAGGGAGTGACCACTCTGGGCACCTGTGCTCACTACCACCAAGAGACACTTAGGAATGTGTCTCCCCGTGATCCCAGTACAGGACAACGACACACAAGCATATACTCACTCGCTACAGGGGCTTTCATTCCCAGCCCCTCTGGGCCGCGCTGCAATCAAGCTAAGCAGACTCCCCAGAATAAAACAGAGGCCCAGGAACCTGGGTATGTGAGGGTAAAGTGCCAGTGTACGTGGTCACTGCTGACCACAGATGCCGCTGAGCCTGGAGGGCCAGGAGACCATGGGCGAGGCTGTTCCACAGCCTGTGTCTAAACGTGTCCTCGTAGCACCTCCTTTCTCCAAGTAAATGCAATCATCCTGTCCGCTGAGAAGGTGTTTGTCTAGCTTTGATCACAAGTCACCTTTAATTTCATTTCTCTCTACAGACATCCTTCTGTCCCTCCAAGTTTACTATCAATTATTCAAGGGTAAAATAAAGGCCACAGCCATTCAGTTCTTTAACAAATATTTATCGACCACCTACTGTGTATCAGGCTCTCTGTAAGGTGCTAAGGATACAGCACCATAGATACACAATTATTGTCCTCAAGAGCTTGCCTTTTGGAGGTGGAGATAGATGATAAACAAGTAAATACCACATTTTAAGTAATAATAAGTGATTCAAAGCCGGGAGAGAGATAATAGAACAACTGCAATGGCAGGTGGGAGTGCTACTGGGGACATTTGAGAAAAACTCTGAAGAGACAAAAGGAATGAGCTATACAGGAATTCGGTAGAAGTGAATTCAATCAGAGAGAACCTCAGTGAATAGGCCTTCAGGGCAGAAACAAGTTTGACTTGCTTATGGAATAACTTGCATAGTGAAGGAGAAAGCAGTAGGAAATGAGGTCGTGGAGGAAAAGATCATATAATATATTATATTTAAATAATGCCTGGCATCAAAAAAGGGTACTCAGAGCAAACTGGATGGATGGACAGACAGATGGACAGTAGGTAAATGAATAGATGGATGGGTAAATGGTTAGGTGTGTGAATATATAGGGGGGTGGATGGGGCATGGAAGGATGGTTGGATGGATGGTTAGGAATAATGATACACCAATGGAACAAAATAGAGTAAAATAGAGCAACTTCTATGAGAAAAACAGTATGATGCCCATTGTGCATTCAATGCCATACTTGTCAGAAAAAGTAAATTCTGGACCAAAAATACTTAGCGAGTATGCTATTAGGTGAAGGAAGATATTTAAGGAAAAATCTCTCTCTCTCTCTCTCTCTCTCTCTCTCTCTCTCTCTCTCTCTCTCTCTCTCTCTCTCTCGCTCTCCCCCCAACCCCTTCTCTCTGCCTCAGCCAGTGAGAATCCTAGATATACTAACACATTAATCTTTATATTTCCTGCAAATACCTGTCCTTCCCCTCATGGTAAGTATCCAGTGGCATTAAAATGGTATTACGGGAGTGTGAATTAAACATTGGTGGCTGAAAACTAGTGAATTCGCCTATTCAGTGTATATTACCATGTTTTTGTATCAGGTTTCCATTTTTAAGGTCAGTATTTTTAGTAAAGCAGGTTTCCATGTCTGCTAGTGTGGAGTTTGGAGGCGAGAGGCACATGGTATGGGTGTTCTGTAGCCCAGCGATGTTTTCTTGAGCACCTACTGTGTGTGTGGCAGGTTGCTTGGTGCTATGAGAGAAGAGTGGTGAATAGCAGCCTCCAGGAACTTGCGTCATCAACAAAGCAAGTTCACACCAGCAACTGAAGAACAGGACTACACTCTCATTCATTAACCAGAAGAGCAACTTTCCCCACCAGGTTTCATCTGGTGGGGAAGGGCCAATCGTAAGAAAATCTCTGATACCTTTTTTTAATCAAAACATACAGAACCTGAGACAGCTGAACATATAAAGCTTCCTAGCCCTTCTGAATTTCAGCAATCTCCCTGTGGACATAAGAACATTCTAGGCTCCAGTTGTTCTCATCATCTGTGGTGGTTCCAAGTCATGTCAAGATTTTCACTCAGCAGAGAAAACATTTTTTATATTCATGACATTGTGTTACCCGAGTCTTTAAAGGAGACCAACCCTACCTGCTTGCAAGCACAAGCTAGTTAGACGTCCATCAGTAAGATCATCTTTGGAGAGGAGAATAAAAGGGGAAGGTCAACACTTTATGGAGAAATCTTCCTCCCTTTCTACCTGCTCAGGATGCTGCCTTACCTGGGTGTGTTACAGCAGCCTCACTGAGGCCACGGGCCATAGGTGCCAGCAGAATCATAGAGCAGAAGGATGAACAGGCCTAGATCTTGGATGAACTGGCATCCTGATAGTCTTCCTCCAGTCCTCAGTTAATCCTTTTGGTTTCCTCCACTCTTAGGCATCTATTCTTTGCAGCTGAAGGCATACCAGCTCTTACCTTTTCCCTCCATCACTGACCTCTACCTGTCACGGTCCTCTTTTCCATGTCTTTGTGATGGATCTGTGTGTTTCTTTGTTCTACCTCTCTTGGACTGTATCCCCTTTATTTCTGTACCCCAGAGTCTCCCATTTGACCCATTGTCTTCTATCTTTTCTAGAGCTTCTCCTCCCGACATAGTAGGCGCTCTGTGAGTACACAGATGAGTGATTAATAAAGGAAAGAAAGGCCACCCAGAAACATAGCCTCATGCCAATAAAAACCGTTGCATTTTGGGGATTGCTTTGCAAATACGTCTTTTCATTAAGCCCAGTAACTCTGGCAGTGACCTAAAAACAAACATTTGGAACAGGCACAGGAGACTTCCAAAAATTAGAACACTTTGCACTGAGGGGGAAAAATGTATTTAACCAAAACAGCACCTGCAGGAGATATTCACATTTTCAAATTAAAGGCACTTTGAGTTTCCACAGCGTTAACACAGACGCGCATGCCATTCAGACATCTGAAGGTTCAAAGTGAGCTTTTAAAAACTTGTTTGTTTTCAACAGATGAAATGTGTCTGTGTACACACATGCATCGGAGACACTCAGCTTTCATACAGTCATCTGCCATGGCGCTAACTCCTTTGCCACCATCAATTCTTTTCGGTGCTGGAAAGGCTGCGGGCGCTGTTGCTGGGGCAACAGACAGGGCTTGGGTACCTTCTCCATTGTTAGCCTGGCTGCCTCCTCTCCTCCTCCTGGTTAACCCCTGTGGGAAGAACATGGCCTTCTCCATTCATCCTCGATCACTGAATTCTAAAGCTTCTATTTGCCATCAGTTTTAGCCACTTTCCAAGTGTGGGGACTCACTCCATCATCTGCATTCCAAGCTCCTCACTGTTGTGGGAAGAACCAGCTTTCATGGCTTTTGTCCGAGTCTCAGTCTTATAGCTCATCCTTCCTTGAATGAGCTCATCCAGTTCCACGGGTTAAATTTCAACTCTGTAAGGACAGCTCTCACATTTCTGTCTCCAGCCAGAACCTACCTCTCTGCTGAGCTCCAGAGAAGCAGCTACCTGCTTGGCTTACCACATGGACATTTCAAGTCATCTCAAGAGATTCAAAGACCGCGTCTATGGGGAGCAGGCACTGAGATGCCACAAAGGAAAGACCCAGTTTTTCGGAGCCAACACAGAAAAAGGGATTTTTCCTGCTTCAGCATCAGCCAGAACTAGTTGGAAAACAGAAGAGTAACAGCCAGCCGGCTCTACAGGTGGATGAGAGGCACGGGAATTTAATGGAGAATAAAGTAGCAAAGGGGACACGATCTGCCTTCCCCTACCAGAGCCCAGCCCTCCAGCACCTCATGGGGTTTAAGATGGTAGGATCCCACTGCTGAGTCCCACTTCTCCCAGCGCAGACTGCAGGGGCAGCCCCGCTGATCTCTAGCGGCATGCACTCAGACAGAGCAGGGAGCCGCAAGCCCGAGCCAAACTGAGCAACACTGCCGGCATCTCTTGGCTAGAAAAAACCCAGAAAGAGAAAACTGAAGACAGAAAGAACAGGAGCATACAGGTTCTGCACACCCTCCGCTACACACCTGGGGGCTTGGGCCACCAGGAATAGGGATCCAGTGGAGAACAGCCAGTGGAAAGGACTTGACCCTGATGGTTTGGTGAATACAAGGGACATAAGAGCAGACAGCAGACTCAAGTCCCAGCCAGCAGAGTTCTACCAAGAAAACAAGCCTGCCCCCTACCATCAGATGGCAAAACTGCATGCTCACAGAAGACCACTACACCCCCAACCCTTGCCCACCCCACCCAGCAGCCATCATCACTCCCTGATACAGCAAGACACACTATGGAAGCCTGGAAGGGTGAAAAATACAAAATAAAACAAAAATAGAGCACCCCCCCACCCGGTAGAAATTGAAACAAATGAACGAGTAGATCAACAAGATCACAAATCATGGGGGGGGGACAAAAAAACCACAACACACCCTGAAATCTCAGGAAATGGAACCACAACAAAATGACAACTCATCAGAAATTAAGTTTGAAGATATGAAAGTGGTTTTTTTTCTGACAGATAAAGAATTCAAGTCTGCAATCATAAAGAAATTCAGAGAATTGAAAGAAAATTCAGATAAGCAAAACAAAGAGCTTAAACAAATAATTAAGTACCAACAGACTGAGGTGAAGCTCTACGGAAAAAAACTAACAAGAACGCAGGATTTAAAGGAGATAATTCACAAAACTAAGAATAAGATAGAAAGCTACATAACCAGAATAATCCAAATGGAAGAAAGGCTTGGTGATACAGAGGATAGTAATGCAGAAAGGAGCCAAGAAAAAGAAGAAAGAGAAGTGAAATGCAAAAAAAATATGAAGAAACACTCAGAGAACTATCTGACACCATCAGGAAAGGCAACATTAGAATACTGGGTATCCCAGAAGGTGAAGAGAAAAAGAGAGGAACAGAGAGCATCATCGAGGCATTAATGGCTGAAAATATCCCAAATCTAGAGCAAGTAATGAACATACAGGTCAATGAAGCAAAGATAACACTCAATTACATAAATCCTAAAAAACTACACCAAAACACATAATTGTGAAACTATCAAAAATCCAAGACAAAGAAAGAATTCTAAAGGTAGCCAGGGAAAAAAAGCAGATAACATATAAAGGCACTCCTATCAGACTAACCTCAGACTTCTCAGCAGAAACTCTACAGGTTAAAAGAAAATGGAATGATGTCTTCAAAATACTTTAGGTCAAAAATGCCAGTCAAGAATACTATATCCTGCAAAACTCTCTTTCAAATTTGAGGGAGAAATTAAGGTTTTTCCCAACCAACAAAAGCTATGAGATTTGCAACCATGAGACCTCTTCTACAAGAAATACTAAAAGAGGCCCTACTAGCTAAACCAAAGAGGAAAAACTTCACAAAAATATAGCAAAGTATCAAAAAGATCACCATAACCAGAAAACAAAAATCAAAATGGCAGTAGCAAGTTTTCAAATGTCAGTAATTACTGCAAATGTAAATGGGTTGAACGCGTCAATCAAAAGGCATAGAGTTACTAAATGGATTAAGAAAGATAAGCCAACTCTATGTTGTCTACAAGAAACTTATCTTAGGTTGAGAGACAAGCAACAGTTTAAAGTGGATGATTGGAAAACGGTACTCCGAGCTAATGCTGAATCCAAAAGAGCAGGAACAGCTATACTCATATCAGACAAGGTAGTCTTTCACCAAAGAAAATTTAAAAAGATAAAGATGAACATTATATAATGATAAAGGGATCAATACAACAAAAAGACTTAGCACTTATTAACATTTATGCACCCAATAAAGGAGCAAACAAATATATCAAGCAAATAGTGACAGATTTAAATAAGGATATTGACAGCAACACAATTATAGTAGGGGACTTTAATTCTCCTCTTTCAGTAAAAGACAGATCATCCAGACAGAGAATCAACAAAGAAACAAGATCTTTAAATGACAAAATACAAGAGCTGGACCTAATAGACATATACAGAGTACTTCACCCAAAAACTATAGACTACACATTCTTCTCAAGTGCTTATGGAACATTCTCAAGGATAGACCATATGTTGGGACACAAAACAAGTCTCAGTAAATTTTCAAAGACTGAAATCATAGCCAACATCTTTTCAGATCACAATGGTATCAAACTAAAGATCAACCAAAAGGAGAAAGAGAGGAAAACCACAAATGAGTAGAGAATAAATAACATGTTGTTCAGCAACAAATGGGCAAAAGAGGAAATTATGGAAGAAATTAAAAAATATCTGGAAGCAAATGAAAATGAAGAAATGACATATCTGAATCTATGGGATGCAGCAAAAGCAGTAATAAGAAGGAAATTTATAGCAATACAAGCCTACCTCAGAAAACAGCAAGAATCACAAAAAAACCTAAGCCATCATCTAAATAACTAGAAAAACAGAAGCCTAAATCCAACAGAAGGAAAGAAATAATAAAGACTAGGTCAGAAATCAATGAATTACAGATCAGAAAGACTATTCAAAAAAATCAGTGAATTCAAAAGTTGGTTTTTCAAAAGAATAAACAAAATAGACAGGCCACTAGCCAGACTCACAAAAAAGAGGAGAGAGAAAACACAAATAAACAAAATTAAAAACAAAAAAGGAATAATCACAACAGATAAAACAGAGGACTATAAGAGACTATAAGAGAATACTACGTACAATTATATGGCAACAAACAGAATAATCTAGAAGAAATAGACACATTTCTGGAAAGGTACAATATCCCAAAACTAAACAGAGAAGAACTAGAAACCATGAACAGATCAATCACAAGCAAAGAAATAGAAATAGTGATCAAAAACCTTCTCAAAAACAAAAACCCTGAACCAGATGGTTTCACCAGCAAATTCTAAAAGCATTCAAAGAAGAATTAATTCCAACCCTCCTTAAACTGTCCCAAAAAATAGAAGAGGGGAAATTTCCAAAAACTTTTTATGACACCAATATTATGCTGATTCCAAAACCAGATAAAGACTGCACTGAAAAAGAAAACTATAGACCAATATCCTTAATGAATTCTGATGCAAAAATTCTCAACAAAATGCTAGCAAATCAAATTCAACAACATATAAAAAGAATCATACACCATGATCAAGTAGGATTTATTCCGGGGATGCAGGGATGGTTCAACATACGCAAATCAATATATGTGAGACACTGTATCAGTAAAAAAGGACAAAAACCACATGATCATCTCAATAGATGCAGAAAAGGCATTTTACAAGATTCAACACCATTTTATGTTTAAAACCCTCCAAAATATAGGTATAGAAGGAACATACGTCAACATAGTTAAGGCTATATATGACAAGCCCACAGTCAGCATCGTACTCAATGAAGAAAAACTGAAAACTTTTCCACTAAGATCAGGGACAAGGATATCCACTCTCACCATTATTATTCAGTATAGTGCTGGAGATCCTGGCCAAAGCAATTAGACAAGGAAAAAGGTATAAAAGTTACCCAAATAAAAAAAGAAGAAGTGAAACTATCACTTTTCGCAGATGACATGATAATACACATAGACAACCCTAAAGAATCAAATAAAAAGCTGCCTGAAATAATAAACAAATATAGTAAAGTGGCAGGCTACAAATTAATAATAAAAAATCTGTTGCATTTCTGTATTCTAACAATGAAAATCCAGAAAGAGAATTGAAGAAACAATACCATTTACAATTGCACCAAAAAAAATGAAATACCTTGGACTAAACCAAATCAAAGAGATGAAGGACCTATACTATGAGAACTATAGAACATTGCTAAAAGAAATAGAAGATGACATAAAGAAATGGAAAGATATTCCATGCTCATGGATGGGAAGAATCAACATAATCAAAATGGCCATACTGCCCAAGGTAATATATAGATTCAATGCTATCCCCAAAATAATTCCAAAGACATTCTTCACAGATATAGAACACAAAATAATGAAATTTACCCAGAACAGCAAACAACTCAGGATATCAAAAACTATCCTCAAGAAAAAAATCAACAATGTAGGAGTCATGCTCCCTGACTTCAAACTCTACTATAAAGCAATAATAATTAAAACAGTATGGTACTGGTATAAAAACAGAAAGACAAATCAATGGAACAGAATTAAAAGTCCAGAAATAAATCTGCATATAAATGAATACCTAATTTTTGACAAAGGAGCCAAAAACTTACAATGAGGCAAGGACAGTCTCTTTAATAAATGGTGCTGGGAGTATAGATCAGTCACATGCAAAAGGTTGAAACTAAATCATTACCTAACACCATACACATAAATTAACTCAAAGTGGATTAAAGAAATCATCAAACCCATAGAAGAGAATAGAGGCAAAACATTATTAAATATAGACCTAAGAGATACCTTTGGCAACACAACTCCCATTGCAAGGCAAATAAAATCCAATATAAGCAAGTTGGATTACATAAAACTAAAAAATTTCTACTCACCAAAAGAAACTTGCATAAAAACAAAAAGGCATCCAACTGAATGGGAAAAGATATTTGGCTCTCACACATTAGATAAGGATTTAATATCTAAGATATACAAAGAGCTCAAAAAATTGGACAAAAAAATACAAGCAATTCAATCAAAAAATGGGTTGAGGACCTTAACAGACATCTCTCCAAGGACGACATACAAATGGCCAACAGGTTCATGAAAAGATGCTCTGCTTCTCGTTATCAGGGAAATGCAAATCAAAACAATTATGAGATATCACATCAAGCTAGCACAAATGGCTATTATCCAAAAAAATGGAAATAATAATTGCTGGAGAGGATGTGGAGAAAAGGAAACTCTAATTCATTGTTGGTGGGAATGTAAAGTGTGTGCAACCATTCTGGAAAGCAATATGGAGAGTCCTCATAGAATTGAGAATGGAAATTCCATGTGATCCAGTTATTCCTCTACTGGACATTTACCCCAATGACACAAAAACACTTATCTGAAGAGATATATGGATCCCCATGTTCACTGGAGCACAATTCACAATAGTTAAGAGCTGGAAACTACCTAAATACCCAACAACAGAGGAAAAGATAAAGAAGATGTGGTATATATACATTATGGAATACTATGCAGCCATCAAAAAGGGAGAGAGCCTGCTTTTGCAACAACATGGATGGAGTTGGAGAGAATTATGCTTAATGAGATAAGCCAGAAGGAGAAGGACAGATACTGTATCATAGCACTCATATGATGGGTAAAGAGAAAACAAATAAATGTCATAAATTAAACAGCAGTAAAAATATGGAGTGGGGGGAGAGAGAGAGAGAGAGAGTGAGAGAGAGAGGCAGAGGGTGGGCAGAGAACACTACTCCAAACAACTGTGAACTCTTAGAGATGAGAGACAAAAAGGCAAATCAGAGGGTACCAAAGTGATGGGAAAGGGGTGGGAGGAATGGGATGAAGAGAATTAACTGTAAATGAAGGGAGAAAAAAAAAGGGGGGCAGGGGGATATTAGTAAATCTACTATGCTGTTTGTAAATGTAAAAGTACCACTAAAAAAATAAATAAATAAATAAAAACATTTCAAGGCCAATCTGCCCTGAATGAGACTTTTAAACCTCTGCATCCTGCTGTATTTTTGGCTTCTAATATAGGCATCACTGCCTTGAAGTTTATATATATATTTTAAATGTTAACTGTTTATATATAAAAAGATATATACCAGTTCTGCCCTGAACCCTTTTTAATAAACACCCCAGTTTTCTAAAGCTTGTCACCCATCCTGGGGATGTCTTTTGGGGACAGACATCCCATTAACGATTTTCTGCCTGGCTAGACTTTAAGGGTCACTGGGCAGAGATCAGCCCCAGTGCTCACCACTGCCTCCTGAGAGCCCGGTCCTGTGCCTGGTACATAAGAGCCATTCAGTGAATGTTTAAGGAAAAGGATGTATTCTCTCCACCTCACCTCTTGTACAGGATCTGTCTCAGCATATAGTCCGCGCAGAACATACAGCCCTGGAGGCCACCCAGTGATAAAAGCTTGAACACTTTCTCTGAATCAGGTTCTGAGTTAACTTTTTCTCACATCATCTTCTATAAATCTTACAACAGTGGGAGGCAGATTTTATCACTATTCTCATTTTATAGAAGGAATATATGACTCAGGGAAGTAACTTGTCTGAGATCACAAATACACACACAGACACACACACACACACACACACACACACACTTCCTGTAGGGCACAGTGCTCTAACCCGTCGCTCATTTTACAAATTCCACCAAGTGTGTAGAAACTGAGGGACACTAAAAGCAAAAGTCCCCTGACTTTGTGTCAGAAGACCTGGGTTCAAATCTCAGCTCTGCCTTTAAGAAGTAGCTTTGGGCCTTAAGTCAGCCTGTCAATTTTTCCAAGCCTCTGTTCCCTCGTTCACATTAGTCCATCTCCAGAACCAAGTGAAACACTGGACACAAAGCCCTTTAAACTGCTTAAAGTATATGGAGAAACCAAGCAAACAAAGAAATCAAATCAAATAAAATGGAATCGTAATCTACAGGATCAAATTACAGTTTATCAGAAGGGAAAGGGGGCAAATTGGATAAAAGAGGTCCCTTTTCAGGTGACTTCACGCAGTAGTGGTATACAGAGGTGGTGCTCTATGATGCTGCAGCATCTCCTTTATCGTCCGGTCCAAGATGGCAGGCTTGGAAGCTCACCTCCCACAGCCACAACCAAAATACGTCTATTCAGCAACTACAACCTTTGAAAAGGAACAGGGACAGCCTCTCCACAAAGAGAAAGGACACACACTTCCATGAACTTATATAATGTTATAACCTAATGTTCCTTCAATAAAATGTATCAATAACAAGCGTACTGGTTCACGCAGAACAAGTGCATGACGGGCAGTAGGCCTGCTGTGCCATCGGCTTCCTCTCTGGACTGATAGCTCCCACCGTGCACTGGCTGCCTTGTCTAAATGTGAACTCTCTCTACCCTCTGGCGGAAAGAAAAACTGGAGGCAGCAGGCTGGATGGGGTGCAGGGGTATTTTGTCTGACCCGCAGAGTGATTAAAAGTTTTTTGCTTATTGCATGAACACTAATAGGTTTCATCTTTTTGCCTTCTTTTGAAAAATTGTAAGCACCTCTAATGTGGGTCCCGCAGTTTTGTGTCAATTGGTTACAACCGAGAGGAAGATTCTGTATTCAGTCTTCCACTCTCCCCCATCCCACCCCAAGGCTGGGAATCAGGGTCACTCATCGTGGTCCCTGTTTCCTTTGCTCTAAAAGTGAGGACAGGATTTTGCCTTGGTGTCTGCAGCAGACCAGAGGACAACACGTCTGCACCAAAAAGATAGCACAATATGAGACGATGTAAGTGAGTGCAACTCTTCATGAAAGTACAGAATATGTGTCTTTCAAAACAATACAATCGAAGCCAGGTTGAGCACAAATGCACCCACCCCGGCTCCCCGGCTAACTGACCTCTCTAGCCCTTGCAAGATTTTATATCTCAGATGTCTGCTTTGGTTAAACCAAGGAGTTTTCTGGCCAAAAGTTATGCAGTTTATATACAGTATGGAGTCATTGCCCCCTCCCTCTCGATTGACCTATGTCATCAAGACTGCAAAGACACTAGTGATAGGAAGCATCAGACCAGTGAATCAGACCTACAGTATCTTCTACCTTCCAGTTTCTGATCTTACAGGAGAATCCAAGGGAAACTAGATAATGACCACTAGTAATAAATAAGGAATAAATAATCTTGTCAGATACCCAGGTTGCACTTATCAATTTGGAAAGTGCTCTCATTAATTCAACATGTCTTCAATAAACATATGTTGAGACTCTATTATATAGCAGGCACAGTGATGGTCACTGTGGATATACCAGCTGGTCAAAACCTGCCCTTAGAAAGTTTCTGGTCTGCTTTGGAAACATTTTAGAGTCAACTAAACTGTCTAACAATTTACCATGAACGAGTTGCTCTTTTAGTTGCTCGACGAAGAGTAACTCGTTTACTCTTCACAGTAATGCTGTGAGAGAAGTACTGCTATTATCCCATTGCACAGATGAGGAAAACTGAGGCTACGGAGATATATATTTGTTCCAGGTTAGTGATAGAGTCAGCTCTCTGATTCACAGCAGCATGTTGCTGGAGGTAGGCTTTTATGACCTTAGATTGGGAAATAAAACAGATCATCCTCACCACAGGAGCACCCCTCTCCCCCGCAAAATGCAGAGACATCTGTTCATTGGAGAAGAAATCATCACACTGGTTGTCTCTCTGGTCTGAGAATGCCAAGGCTGTGCTAGCAGGATTTGTAGGTCTCAAGGCAATTTGCATCTCCTGTTGGAAGTCTTCCTCATCAAAGCAACGGAAATCAATGCAGTAAATACAGTTATAATGAACTGCCCTACTCACATTCTCTGCCTCTTTCTAAGGAAAAGCAATCAGGAGAGACACATATTGGTTCCAGCTCCATCACATCCTTCTTCTCAGCCAGTTCTTCCACTGGGAATCCTCCTCAGTCCTGTCAATAGCATCAGCAATGTTTTGGGGGTTTTACTGGATGCTCTTTGTCACTGTGTCTGTGAGGTTTCAGCAATGCTAAGATTTAAGAACCAGAGGTAGTTTAACTTCTTCCACACATCAGCCACAGTTGCCCTACCTTCTAGAGAACTGCTCACAAACCTCCAGACTGGAAGGGCTCCGGAGAGTATCAGGGGACAATCTCATTTTACAAATGTGGTCCCTGAGGTTCAGGGTTGTGTGGAACACACAACCGAGATTGACACGTCACCCCGTCATCAGCGCAGCCCACCTTCTGGGACAGATGCGCAGGCTCTCGGAAAGGTAGTGCTGCCTGGGAAGCGGCACTGCCCTGCCCTGCCCTTGGCGCTGCAGCAGACTACCTGAGTTTGCGTGCTGGATGCCCCCATTTCCTGGCTTTGTGAGAGCTTGGGAAAGCTGATGAACAGCTCAGTAACTCAGTCTTCTCCTGTGTAAAGTGGGAATGAAAATAATCGCATCTGTCCCACTGAGTTCTGAAAAGATTTAATAACCTAGGAAAAAAATTCAAATGGAACAAATGGTAAATGCACAACAAACATTGGTGATGGTCACTGTGTTTAAAAGGAGTGTCCCTGGGACCAGGAGTTGTCACTGCAGGACCTTAAAGTTTCCTCTGCTTAGAACTTCAAGGCAGGACATGAACTGGTAGTACTCTGAGAACCAACCTAAAACAGAAATAGCCTCTCTGTTTCACAGCGATCAGTCCTGTTCCTAGATAAATGGCAATACTAAAAATCTCCGACACAGAAAATAGCCCTAGATGTCTGCACTGCTTAACAGTGCTGAGTGCAAATGGTGTGCCTTCATCCTGGGTCTTTGGGCGAAACCCAGCTCCTTGAATCCTCTGCCTGCCCGCTCATGAACTCCAGCTTAAGGAATTGCTCTGGTCGAGTATGGCCAGTTTTTGCTCTTCGTTCCCAGGATTTCGACACTGTCCTACCATTTCAACACCAACAAGAGAGTCGATGTTTTTTCCAAGTTTTCTTTCATACTTCCTGACTTAACACAATCTCTTCTCCCATACATCTCCAGTAATTTCCATCCTAAATGCATATCACTGACTCGGGGAGAACTGCTGGTTCTAGCTCTTTATCTCATGGAATCTTATCTAATCTTGCTTCCCTCAACACACACACATACACACACACATACACACACACACACACACACACACACACACACACACACACACACCCTTAAACTCCTACCAACCCAGGAAGCAGACAGTTGTCATTCCCATCTCTACCCCGCTCAATCCTTACCTAATTTCTAAGAGTTGAGAAGACTTTTATATTTTCTTTTCCAATCTTTCTGTAGTGAAGAGTAACTGTGTGATACAATACTGGTCATAGGGGAGTTCGAAGATGGTATCTTGGAAGATTTACCTTTTTAATAGGAGATAGGAATCTGTGAAAAGAACCCCTTCTTCCTTCCTAGTTTGGGTATATTATGTGAGGCCATGTTGCTTGGATCTACTGCCACCATCTTGCAACATAAGGAAAAGGTCATTAGGAATGCAAAGACGCTGACCAGAACTCTATCACACTGAGCTGACAAATGAACCAGCTCCACAATCAACAGCCTCTGAATTTCTTATTATAAGAAACAATTACGTCTCTTAAGCCAATTTTAGTTAGTAGTTCTGTTACTTGCATGCAAAGGCATTCTAAGACTTAATCAGGTAGAATTCAGTATGCTTACCACAATCCCATCAAGATGTAGTGAACTGAAACTTGTTGATAGATTGAGGAAGAAATTCTCTAATGTGGCCTAATATAACTTTGTGCAGAAAACACAAGAATGCCAGAATGAAGGAGAAAATTTAAAAGTCATCCAGGTCTGATATATAGTCCAACAGGACAGACTTGAGAGTCTAGAAATAAACCCTCATATTTACAGTCAATTGATTTTCAACAAGGATGTCAAGAAAATTCAATAGAGAAATAATAGTCTTTGCATCAAGTGATGCTAAGATAACTGGATATCCACATGCACAATATGAATTTGAAACTCTCCCTCATACCATATGCAAAAATTATCTTAACTATACCAAAGACCTAACTATAAGAAGTATAACTACTAAGCATAGTCATTAACTCTTCATGATTTGCCTTAGACAATGTTTTCCTGATAAGGTACCAAAAACAGCACAAGAATAGAATTCATAAATTCAACATCATCAAAATTTAAAACTTTTGTGCTTCAAAGGATGAACACGTTCAAGAAAATGAAAAGCTAACCCGGATAATGGGAGAAATATTTTTTTTCAAATCATGTATCTGCTAAGGGACTTGTATCCACTATATATATACATATATATTTATATGTATATTTATATATATATTGCTTACAACTTAAGAACAATGAACCTTGTATCCTTAAAAATTGGGTGAAGTATCTAGATAGACATATCTTCCCAAAAATATACAAATAGTCAATAAACCTATGAAAGATGCCTCTTAGGGAAATAAAATTAAAAGATACAATGCGATAACACTTTACATCCATCAGGAAAGTTTTCACAATAGTATAATAATAATAAATACAAATAACAACAAATACTAGAGGGAACATGGAGAAATTGGAATCCTCATAAAATGCTGACAGTAATGTAAAATGATGCAATAACTTTGGAAAACAGCCTGGTGATTCCACAAAAGGTTAAATATAGAATTACCTACTCAGAAGAAACTAAAACACGCACTCATACAAAAGCATATACATGGATGCATGTCACAGCATTATCCTTAGTAGCTGAAAAGTGGAAACAGCCCTAATGCTCATCAACTGAAGGACTGTTAAAACAAAATTTGGTGTGCCCAAACTATGGAAAAGCATTCAGTAATACAAGGGAATGAAATACTTACACATGCTACCACATGGATAAACCTTGAGAGCATTGTGTTGGGTGAAAGATGAAAGTCAGAAAGACCACACATAATATATTACCATTTGTCTTAAATGCCCAGAATAGACAAATCTGTAGAGACATAGAGTGTTTTTGTGTGTCTCTGGAGACAGGAGGGTGACTCCTAAAGGGTAAGAAGCTTCTTTTTGGAGGATAAACCTGTTATAAGAATCAATTAAGGTGATGGCTGCACAGCTCTGTGTATATTTTAAAATCACTGAATTGTACACTTAAAATAATGGGTTTTATGGTGTGTCAAGTATAGCTCAATAGAATGTTTTTATTTATTTATTTGTTTTATTTATTTTTTAAAGGTCATTCGTGTCTAACACACAAGCTCTTCCCTGATGGGGTTCCCAGGACACAGAGCCAGTCAGGGGCTGAGGAAGCAAGAGCGAACTTCAGTTATCAAATCTAACAAGTGGACTCAGAACTTGATCGAAAATGGGAATTCGCAAAAAGAAGATGTGTGAACAGGTTCAGGAGGTAGGATTGAAGGGATGACAAAAATACCAACCATACCCATGGAAAGCATTGCTATTCATCACAGCACTCTGTTCCACTGAGCCCAGACAGAGCAGTCTAGTACTATTCAAATAACTCAAGAGGAAACCACTGCCAATCCATAGGAACTGGCACATATCTTGACCTAGGACAATAGAACCAAGCGCAAATTTTGTAAAATGTTTAAGTCATAGTCATAGGCAGAAAGGAATCCATTGGGGCATTAGAATAATCTTTTCCAGCCTCCGAGTGATATCAGAGTTCCTGTAAGACTAACTATCCCTACCAGGATATCACTACTGCCCATTGCAACCATCCCATCTTTGAGCAACTGAGCTTATTAGAAAGGTTATATTGATTTGAAAATTATCTCACCAGTTTCCCCCATCTAACCTCATCCTAAGCCTATGTAATCCTTTGGAACCACTTGAATGTATTCAGCAAGTATCCATAATATGTCTGTGTCTATATCTCAATGTACCATGTTCTAGGCACTAAGGCCCTAGGAGATCGACAGGGGGAGGGAAGGGCATATCATTTACACTTGAGTCTTTCCTCCAATTTTTCCTCCAATTTTGGTTGGAAATCTCCTTCTCAGAGTGGTTTCTGTTATAGAGTGGAGAGCATGAACACATAGTGTCTAGGGAAGCAATGGGGTTAAGAGATATGTAACTCACCTAAAGCCTTAGCTATCACCATAGATTCTCAAGAAAGAGCACAAGAATAGGATTATTGGAAGAAATACAAATGGATAATAAACAAAGGGAAAGAGTTATTTTTCCTAGTCAATCAAATAAATGTAAAATAAAGCAACGAAAGTTTGCTTTTTAATCCATAGCATTACTAATTCATATAAAATATTATATTCAGTATTGGGAAGGGTGTGGTAAGGGAGACATATATATATACTTGTCAGAATTAAAATAGTGCAATTGTGAAACAGTGCAAAATGAAATGCAACTGAATAATATACTCTTGAATCAGGTCGTGAATGCTCTTATCCTTAGAACACAGAGATTCAGACAGATGTTTCTGATATAAAGATTTTCATTGAAAGTGTTTTTATACAAGTGAAAAAAGGAAGCTTCAAGGTCCTGCAGGAGGAAGATGGTTATCTAAATTACACGATGTATATCCACATACTGGATTAGATTTTTAAACAGCTGAATGGTAGGAAAATGTTTCCAGTACAACACTGCACTTTGAAGTCCAGGTTCAGTATCAGGATATAGCTGATTATATAACGTCTTCACCTAGCTCCTAGAAATATGACTGGAAAAAATACTACAAAATGGTGATGACATCAGTTCCCAGACAGACAGTGGCCTGCACAGTAATATACATTTCCTTCTATTTTCTTTCTTAGATTTCCCAAATTTCTTCAAACGCTAGGAATTTTTTAAGTATTGGAGGAAAAATAGAAAACAGTACTATTATTAAACAAGGAAGTAGCCAAGTATCTTAAGTCATGCCGGCGACTTTTATCACCAGCTGAGTCTTCAGACGTCTCATCTATAAAATAAGGACAGCTGCCATAAACTGCTTCACAGAATACCTGTAAAGATAAAATGAGAAAATGAAAGTAACATGCTTTGCAAAGCACTGTACAAATGTTAGCTGTTGTTAACATTACAAAAATAAAATTAACTCTAACAATACGAGAGAAAAGGAAAGAAATCTATCCTAAGTTACCTCAGGCTTTGACTTGGGAACTAGGAAAATACCAAAATGAGCTAAGAAAGGAGAGAAGGAAAAAGCCACAGGAATCCTGAAGATTCCTGTTCACTAGTATCTCCTAGGGAAAATGTTTAACAAGAATCAAAAATCCTTACAAGCCAACCAAATGTTAACAGCAGTGTTGGCTAACAAACCATATAAAATGTTCGATCGGTGTGCCCTGGTGGAATAGCAGTGAGGTCAGCCGCCTCTGGCTGAGTGCAGTCCACTACATCCCCAGGACTCAGGATCATGTCCCATGGACAAGGAGAACAACCAAGATGTATTACAAAAATAAAAATAAAATAAAGATGCTTCTTCCTCCTCTCTTTTCCTGTCTGTTTATCTGCTTGCCTCCATTCCTCCCTGCACCTTTCCTTGAAAAGAAGTGTTGTCTTTGTTAAAATAAAAATCTCCTGAAAATGGAGAAATATTCAAGCCTGGAGAATGGGAAGCACTCTCACTGTGACAGGCAGAGGAAAATCAGAATTAAATAAGGTCAAAATGTATGCAGAAAGTGGTCTAGTGGTCTAATTTGACTGCAAAAGTAAAAGTAAGCTCCCCCCAAAGGAGACAGCTGGCGAATGGAAAAGAGCCCTTCATAATCATAGCGCTGGACTCACAGAGACCCAGCAAAAGGGCGTGAAGTCTCTCAAAAAGGAAGATGCTTGTGGCCCATCATTGCTGGCCACCCCTCCTGCTGGAAGCTCTGCTGTTCTAGTTTCTCAGCCCTCATGTGTCCTGATGACCGTAGTCCCCCTCTGCCCACCCTGCCTCTTCCTGATGTGCACGCTGCAACTGCTCTTTAGTTTCCTCTTGCTCTTCCCTCTGCCCACAGCCTCCCTGTTCCCAGTTGGCCTCTACAAATTTTCATCTCACTGGAGTCCTAGCCTCAACGCCCACATCATCTCACTAATTGCTTACTGGACACACCTGTTTAGACATCTAGCTGTCACTTTAAACTAGTTTTCCTAAAACGCAATGTATCTTCTTAAAAACCAAGCAAACAAAAACTGGTTCAATGGCACGTCATCTGCTATTCCTGTAATAGTGCTTCTGGAAACACTGGCTTCCTTTTGTGCTTCTTCCTCTCTTCCCAAACCAATCATATCTCCGATCATATTAACACATATTTTTCTTCTATCCGGCCCTTCCCCCACACAGGCTACTGCACTAACCTTCTGACTGATCTGCTCATCACTGTACCTCCTCTCCTCAGATCCTAAATGCCACTGTCAAAAAGAACTTTGCAGATGATGCTTTCTCCTGACTTGAGTTTTCCCAGCCAAGGCTTTCAGTGAGTAATTCATGCCTATTAGAGAAAGAATGGGTGCTTGGTACTCTGTGGCCCTGAGCCTTAGCTAAGAACTGGACCAATGGTTTGGCTGAATCCAACTGGAGGATTGGACTAAGATGGTAGCCAAGGTTAGATTTCAAGAGGAAACCTGGGGTTGCCCATTGTCAAAAGTTGACTGTGTGTGGGCAAGTTTGTCAATGGTTAAAAAAAAAGGTTAAAACCGGGAAAGAATGTAACTTGCAACATCTGAGCATAAAGGAAAACATCCCAAAGTAGATGAGAGCAACAAAATCATTCTAGAGATATGAAGAAGCACAGATATGAGAAGCACGGACCAAAGAGGCCCTTTAGCACAAGAAGGTCACAGATGGGCTTGGTCAGAGCCCATGAAGCTGATGCAGGGCGATGTGATACATCCGAAGCCTGCTTCCGAGTACACGCTTGCCACATATAAATACAACAAGTGACAACTCCTGACAAAGACAGGAGTACAGCTTCTGCAAACTTACCGAAAATTAGTTCACTGGGTCCATTTCTTTTCTGCCTTTACCTACTGCTCATGCTCACTCTCCTTCAAAATAGCTGTACATCCCCATATAGAGTTTTTTCCATCATTTCCCCAGTCTAGAATCTCCCTGGCCCAACAACTGAAGTCCCATGTCTATCACCAATTTATAAGGAATCTCCTCCCTTCTGAATTCCATGTAAAAAAGGAAACCAGGAGAATAATGAATTTTCTGGTTCTGAATCCGCACTTCTCCTCTGACATTGAAGTTGCCTTAGGTTTTCAGTGCCATTTGCAAGTTTGTGGCTTCTCTTCTGAGACAGATGCTGTTGATAACCATCACCCATTCCCAACCTCACCTATGCCCACCAAAGAGCCTGGAGACTACATACCCGTGTGCTCAGCCTCTCTTATTGCTAAGGGTAGCCAATGATAGATGAGCTTATGTCTTGTGCTTTGGTGTGTAGGTGGAGAGGAATGGGAAGAAGTGCTCTTTTCTTAATAAGAAAGACAGTTGGAGTTCTACTCTTCCTTTTTGTTCCTGCCTGAACCATAGGCATGATGCCTGGGGCTGCAGCAGCCATTTTTGGAATCATGAAGCATCAAGGACAAGGATGAGAAGTCTGCTAAAAAGAAACCCATAGGGCTCTTTCTGGTTACTGCGGCACAAGGAACAACGAGCAGCAAAGTCTCCTGCACCCATCTAAGAGGTAGTGCAGGAGATCCTGCGCGGGGACCAGTGCAGGCTCTGAAAGTGTTTTGACACCGTGGAGCTGCAGATCAGCTTGAAGAACTCCGTAGTTCTTCTCAGAAAGACAAATGTTTCTCGGGCACCGCCAAACTTAAGTCTACACCCCACCCCAAGATCTCCATGTGTGTCCTAGGGCACCAGCAGCACTGAGATGAGGCAAAGGCTGTGGATATCCCCCACGTGGACATCGGGCACTGAAGAAACTCAACAAGAATAGGAAGCTAGTCAAGAAGTTAGCCAAGAAGTGTGATGCTTTTCTGGCTTCAGTCTTTGATCCAGCAGATCCCATGCATCTTGGGCCCAGGACTGAATGAGGCTGGCAAGTTCCCTTCTCTGCAGACCCACAATGAGAGCATGGTGGCCAGAGTTGATGAAGTGAAATCCACAATCAAGTTCCAAATGAAGAAGGTGCTGTGTCTGGCTGTCACTGGTGGCCACGTGAAGATGACAGATGATGAGCTTGTGTACAGCATCCACTTAGCTGTCAATTTCCTGGTGTCATTGCTCAAAAAGGACTGGCAGAATGTCCGTGCTCCATACATCAAGAGCACCATGGGCAAGCCGCAGCACCTGTACTAAGCACAGTTTAATAAACCCTGGTGCCACCAAAAAAATAATAAAATAATAATAAATAAACCTATAGGACCTGATCCTTAAGGACATTGGGTGAGCAACTTAGCCACCTCCAGACTATTTATTATTAAAAAAATAATAAAATAAAATCAACTCTTGCGTAATTCAATTTCAGTTTTTCTGTTACTTTCAATTAAAAGAATTCCTAATTCAATCTTCTTCCTTACTGGACTGTGAGCTCTTCAATGGCAGAGACTGTGGCTTCTACGCCTTTGTGTCCTCTAGTATCAAACATGGGGCCAAGCCTAGAACCAGCTGTAATAACCATCCGCTAGCAAATTAACTGGAAAGCATAGCAAGGAGTTTTCTACCCCTCGAAGAGTTTATGGAAGCAGCTAAGACAAGGCTATTCCATAAGATAGTGGGAATCAAGTAAAATGTTTTGGATTTCATTGAAAAATCAGATATAAATAAATTCTGCCAACCAGATGGCTTCCACCCAAGTGCTCTGAAGGGTGAAGTTGCAGAAATATTGGCCCAAATGTATGACCTCTTGTAATAAAAGGCCTTGGGTCCCAGAAACCTGGATGATGGTCAAAGTCTCTCCCTACAAAACCACCTGTGGAAGAGACCAGGAAACAGAGAACACTGGGGTTTCTATCACATTTACAGAATCTGTAAGATTGATCACGGGACACTGGAAAAATGAACTTGGCTCATCCTAAAGGAGATGCAGAAAAGACTAATCTAAAACTTCTCTTTTAAAGGGGAGCAGATGGAGAGGCATGATGGGAGGTGGAGGGAGGAAGCCAGAAAACAGGACATACTTCGAACTTCGGAAAGTCTGTGGTATGGCTTTAAAGCATAGACTCATTCCCTTTCATCTGCTGTGGGATTGGTGAGGCTATGGCCTCAATGCTGGAAATGAAAAGCAGAACGAAATAAACTCATGCCTTAATGGAGACTCACTAATGGTGGGCTCCCCAGGAATCACACTCAGATCAATAGGAGTGAAGAGTTTTCTGACTACCTAAAAGAAGAATTCTCACAGCCATTCTTTACATATGATCTCAACACACAGCTCAATAGTAGGCATAGCACTACCAGATAAAATACAGAAAGGCCAATTACGTTTTAATTCCAGAGAGGTCACAAATACTTATATAATCATATCCCAAATACAAGTGCATCCTATGCAATATTTAGGATGTATTTATACTACAAAATTATTGTTTCTCAGAAATGTGAGTGCAATTTGGTGTTTTCGGAGTGCTTGTTTCCCAGGGGTTTTGTTTTGTTTTTCTAAATCTGGTAACCTTACAGAGAGAAAATGGAGAAAAATTAGAAGAGCTATGTAAGTAAGCTTAGAGGCTATAAAGAGACAGCAGAGAGGGATGCTGGCCAAGACACCACAAGAGGGGTAATTTCCACCACTTATGAAACAATGTACCCAAGGTCATCAGGCTCTTGCATGGGGGAGACAGTGGGGTAGAGACACAACAGCACAGCCTGGTGATTAAGAGCAGAACCAGACCAAATAGGCTTAAATGCTCACTCTGTCATTTACTCACTGGGTATTTTATAGAAATTGCTTAACTGCTCTGTGCATCAGTTTCTGTATCTGCAAACTAGCACTGTAAGAGTACCCACTTCGTGAGCTGCTGAGGATGAAATGGGTCGACACATATGTGGAGCCTAGAATAGTGCCTGACACGTGTAGATGTCAGTTATCACCACGTGCAGGGTGAGCCAGATGCATCTGCACATTGGGCTTAACCTTTTTCTGGTGACTTCCCAAAGGCCAGGCAGACCCCAGCCCTGTCAGTCTGTGTCTTTTGGATAGTTACCTAGCATACCTCAGAGCTGATCAGCTGGGGATGGGTCAGGGAAGGGAAAGTGGAGTGGAACAGTCATCCTTCACATGAGTCACACTCTTACTTCATGGTCCCCAACATCCCAACTTCTTTCCCTCTGCTCCTGCCAGGAGCAGTCAGAGATGTACTTCCCAACACCCACAGTCAGTGCTGCATCCATGTACCCAGCAGCTCACAACCTGGTGAAAAGTAAAGTCAAATTCCACAGCCAGCAGCCTCTATTCTTGGTTCTGTCGGGGCTGCTCAGACAGCACAGGCCTTCCCAGCCTCCCAAGGGATGGGTCACAGCTTGGCCTCCAGGCCTCCCGAGTTGCCGTTGACCAAGAGAAGCAAACGTTTTGGCCCATCCAGGCACCACCTGACTTCCAGTTCTGCCCAGGCTTGACCTTGGAAAACTACAAGGTCCCTGCCCTTCCACTTGCCTGTCCCCATCCTTGGATCCCCAGGTCACACTCTCCTGCCCATTAGACTCACTCAGAGCGGGCACTGTCTTTTCTTGAACTGCAGAGCAAGAGAACGAAGCAACCAGTCACTCTGGTGGGGACAAAAGAGAGCTGAGTACCACTACTACGTGAACCCCACCCCTTCTCTGCTTCCACAGATGTCCCCTCTGCTCTCCAGAGTGGGTGCAGGAATGAGGCTCTGTAGGTGCTCTTAGGAACTCTGTCCAGCTCTGCACCAGATGAATAGCGGCTGCAGCTGGGGGTGATTTCAGGAGGCTCACCAGTCCTCACGCAGCCCACTGGAAAGCTGAGAGAGAAATCCAGAAGGAATATCTTGAAGAAAAGTCCAATTTTGAAAGTGCAAAGACGAGAAAGGGGAATGCTCATCCACTGCTGGTGGGAACGTAAACTGGCGCAGCCAGCCACTGTGGAAAACAGTCTGGCAGCTCCTTGATAAGTTAAATATAGAATTAGCATATGACCCAGCATTTCCATTCCTAGGTAGATACTCCACGGAATTTAAGTCAGGCTTTCAAATCAAAGTGTGTGACTGTTGATAGCAACTCTGTTCACAGCAGTCAAAACATGAAAACTACCCAAACATATCAACAGATACATGGATAAATAAAATATTGTATAGCCACACAATGGAGTATTATTTAGCCATAAAAAGGATAAAGTACTGATGCATGTATTCACATGGATGAAGCTTGAGAACATTATGCTAAGAAAAAGAAGCCAGACACAAAAGGCCCCATCATGTATGATTCCATTTATATGACACATCCAGATGAGGGAAATCTATAGAGAAAGAAAGTAGGTTGGTAATTGCTGGGGGGATAAGGAGATTGGTGGGGAACAACTAAGAGAATATGAGGTTTCCTTCTAGGGTTATGAAAATGTTTTAAAATTGACTGTGAGGTTAATCCATAGCTCTATGAATATACAGCAGGTCTTCAAAGAACGTCATTGTATTGTTGGTAGAAAAAAAATCAGTTCCCATCCAGAGCCACTGTCCGTGGGGAGTCTGCGCATTCTCTCTCCCCACGTCTGTCTGGGTTTTCTCCAGGTACTGCACACTCCCCTCAGATCCCAAAGACATGCACGTTACGTTCATTGGCATGTCTCCATGGCTGCAGCCTTCCGGAGCGTGGTGCAGGTGCAGCACGCCTGGTGATGGAAGGGCGTCCTGTCCAGGGTGAGTCCACTTTGTGCCCCAAGCGACTGGAATCCTCTCGGGCCACCAAAAACCTTGACCTAAAATAAGAAGGCCGGAAAATGAAGGGATGGAGGAAAGCAAATTACTGTTGAATATTAGCAGTGTTTTAGTTACCAAAAAATATGCCATAGGAACTTAACTTGTTTTTATTATTTTACCATCTGCTTTGTTTACATTGCCAAATACACTTTAGGATACTGACTTGGAACCTGAATCCACACACACATCCCACACCACACTGACCACTAGAGCTCCAGGGCCCCCCACGACCTCCAACACGCCCTCCCCGCCACCGCCCAGCCCTCAGCCAGTCAAGTCCATGTCCTGTGAATTTTGTTGATATTTATTTGTTTGTTTCTTGAGAAGGAACTTTTTGTTTATATCAACTAACTGATGGCAAAAATTGGTTTTGTTGTCCATCATTTCACTTAAAGCTGCAGCTTTCAGAAACTATTAACCATATTAAATGAGGGCTTCCTGTACCAGAAAACATCAATTGTACACTTATAGTGATGAATTGTGTTATAAGTAATTTCTTAATAAATCTGTTCCAAATGTTTTTAAAAAGGTTGGAAGATGGTCCAAAGTAAACTTCAAGTCTACAAGGCCAGGTTAAGAGAAAGAATCAAAAAATAATTTACCAAAGAAGAATCATATTCTATGTCACCCCCATCTGGCGACTGTGGAAAAATGGTTACAGACTTTTTCTGTTGCCATTGCTAGATCCTCTTTCTCAATCCACCCCACGATGCTTCTGAGCCTGCAAAGATCTCTATTTCTCTTTTAATAAATCAAATTAGAACTGTCAGCTGACCTGGTGCCCCGCTACAGAGCAGTGGGCTGTCTGGGGCTGATGTGGACCCCTTCGGCCTCTGTTGCTCCAGCGCCTGGCCCGGCGACAGCTCCGTGAAGAAGTGTTGAGTTGATAGAACTCTTACGAATCCCAGTGTCTAACATCTGAAGAGCTTACTATCTCACAAGAACTAGAAACACAAATTGTCTTGGAGAGAAGTCAGGTGGTCGGGGAGAGACTTTTTACAGACTTTTTATTGCCTATCGAATTGTCTATAAGCCAGCATAGCACCTATTCAAAAAGAAAATTAATTATTTTAGTTGTTTACAAATGCAACATCTACTAGAAAGACATAGAATGTGTGTGTTTGAAAAGACAGACACAAGCAGAATAGGACAGGAGTCTCAGGAGAGCAGCCTCAGGCAGTAAACCCCTCTGGGGTGTCACACAAAGAAAGCCTGCATGTGAAGGAGGCCATCGTATGTCTTCATTCATTCTTACTAATGACATCAGGCCTCTCTGGGCACTGCCAGCCTCAGTGATCAGACCCTGTCAGCTTCTGCCTGAGTATCATGTGGCAACCATACCTTTACCCAGAGGCAGTGAGTAGGGACCAGGAGAGAAACCCTATATAATCGACTGACCAGGACAGGATGGCAGGCTCAGCCTTCATCATCCATTGAGAGGTACGCCTGGTGCCCAGGAGCAGAGGCAGAGCTGGTCCCCACATCCTTTCCACCTCTCCTTGTAGGTTCTGCCCCCTTCTCAGGTCTTTCTCACACAAGGCTCCTAGACCCTCACACTGCACCCCCCTGCACTCGGGCAGTACCCTCCGACAGTGAAAAATAGAGCAAAGAGATCCAAAGGACACCAGCCCTCACAGTGAGCCAGCCTCTGGTTAGGGTAGGTTTTGAAATAGTCTGTTGAAGTCCGGCCTCCCTCTCTCCCCAGTAAGCACCCGAAGGCAAGTTTGAATCATCCATCAGCAGCCCCCAGCACAGAGCTCGTTATTTAACTAATGTTGGGTGAGTATTTACCAGTGCCAGGTACCACTTCCACTTATTTAATCCTGACATCAGCCTTATGAAGCAAGTGCTGGTATTCCCGTTTTCCAAATGAGTCACAAAGAGCTTCAGGTAACTTGCCCAAAGAGCCCACAGCTATTAAGTGACAGAATCAGGACTGAAACCCAATCGACTCTAGAATCCATTAGTTTATCCAAAGTGCTGTACCATGATTCATACAAGATACACTGAGGGTGTGTGTGTGTGTGTGTGTGTGTGTGTGTGTGTGTGTGTGCATGTGTGTGTGTATGAAGGTGAAGGGAGTAGGGAGGAAGAAAGAAAAAGAAGAAACAATTGCAAGAGATAGGGAAAGAAAGAAGCAGAGAAGGACAGGAGGTCCCTAGTTCCCAGGAATTTGCTCTGCACTTTGAGAGGCAGCAGCTCAATTTGTTCAGAGCCCTGCAGTGCAGAAACAGACCCAGGCCATACAAACTCTCTAGAGACGATGAGTAAGCCAGAACATCCATCCATTCGCTCGACAGAGAACTATAACTTCCGAGAAAACCAGAACCTCATGTCCATTGGTGGGAGGCCAACATACATGGGAAATGAATTACTCTCATCAGAAGGTTGCGGGGTAAGCAAGGACTCGGCACCAGAGAGCAGCAGGATGATCTTAATGGCTCATGGCGTTGAGTTATGATTGCCTGATGCTCCTGGCTCCCCTCGGATCCCGCCTGTCAAACAGAGCGGATGTTTCTGTCAGCCAGACAAGCCCCCTTGCTCTGGGCAGTGCTGGAAAAACCCTGACAAATCACTGCTCCTCTGGGTCCCCTTCCTCTAGACAATGCACAGACCACCCCCTCTTAGTTAACATGTTTGTTTCCCTGACAAGGCACATTGTGATCGATTAAATTTCACAATTGATTAGGTTTCACAATCACAGATGCTTAACTCCATTATGCATAGTTCTTCTTGCTCGTTTTTTCTCTCCAAAGATAACCCAGTTCTGAAAAAGAAAAAAAGAAAAAGGCAGTGGGGAGTGGCGGGGACAAAATTCCTACTGTGACTTATGGTCTGGTTATACCTTAGTCTCAGTTCCATCATTGCTTCTAGCCCTCAAGTCAGCACTTGCTCCCTGTTCCAGGAAAGGGTCCAAGTGGTGTCCTCACATCAGGAATACACTGGGCACTGATTGGAGTGGGATGTGATGGAATGGTGTAGAAACCATGCCCCCAGGGAAAGCGGGCAAATGCTGACTCGAGTGCAAGGGTGTGAACTGTAATTTTTAAAAGTTAAGCAAGTAATCCTGCTACTGATGAAGGCCATCAGCAGTGGTCTGGCTTAGAGATGTTTCTTGGTGTAGGACAAGACCTCCTTACCAATAGTATTTTGGTACCACTGCTAGGAACAATATTGAAGTTTGATGAGTACCTTCTACGTTCTAGATACTGTGAAAAATTCCCAAGTGCATATAGTAGTTACTATTTCTGTGTAACAAATTACCCCAAGATTTAGTAACTTCAGAAAATCTCGTAGTTTCTAGGGTCTAGGCACAACTTAAGTGGGTCTCTGGCTCCCACAAGCCCGCAGTTTAATCTTAGACTCTACTGGAAGAACCCACTTCCAAGCTCATTCGCATGATTGTTTTCAAGATTGACTTCCTCTTGAACTATCGGACTCAGTTCCTCATAAGCTTTGGGTCCAAGAGCTCCGCGGTTCCTTATGCACTCCTTCATAGAGCACCTCATAACACAGCAACTTGCTTCATCAGAGCCAGCAATTGAGACAAGAAGGTACAAGCAAGAGACAGACTAGAAAGATGGAAGTCACAGCCTCTCATAATCATGGAAGTGATGTCTCATCATTTCACCAAGTTCTGTTTGTTAGAACCAAGTCACTAGTTTCCATACACACTGAAAGGGTGGGGTACACAGGGGATGAATGCCTGGAGAGAATAATCAGGAGTCATGTCAGAAGCACATGATCTTCTCAAGGCATGGTCATAGCACATGATCTCCTCAAGGCAGCTCTATGAGAAAGATTCTGTTGCCTTTCTCTACATTTCAGAGATGTGGAAGCTGATGTCCAGAGAGGTTAAGTAGAGTTGTCCAAAGTCACATGGCTCACACAGACACAAACATACACCAGTCATTCAAGCTGGAGTTCAGCTTGGTTGGGGAAGAATCTGCCATCCAATGATTTCCCCATAATGGTCCTCAAGATACTACTAAAAAGAAGGCCACCCATTACTGGGTGAAGCTGGTTGTCTCTAATTTAACATGAGACTAATTTGAAGGGAACCCAAATATTAGTGACCAAAGAGTCATGTCCAAGATCTGAAGCTTTCCCATCCTAGGCGTTTAACCTCAGACTTGCTGTAGAGATAGCTCATTCTCCTCCACCCTGGCTCTACGGCAAAAGACAGCCCTTCACTGTCTGGGTCCCCTAGCCGAACTTACAGCTTGTGCTAATGTAACAATTATTCCCCTTGGCAACCTGCCCAATGATATGACTCTGTAGCCACCTGATGACATCGCTCAATGATGTCACATGAACGTTTAATAAACACTATATGCCAAGCATGGAGGGGCGCAGGGAAAAAGCCAGAAATTCGCAGCACACGTACTGTAGCTCCTGACCACACACAGCTACAGAGCCCTTGAAATGTGGCTAATCTGAAATGAGATGCACTACACCTACAGAATAACACCAGGTTTCTAAGACTAACATGAAAAAAGTAAAAGTAGCTCTGAATAATGTTATATGGATTAAATGTTAAAAGATAATTTCTTGGGCATTTTACGTTCAATAAGATATACTATCGATATTCATTTCCCTGCTTTCTGCCTTTTTTTTTTTTTTTTTTTTAAGCAGAGGTGCAGACTGGAATGAAGATGAGTAGGCAGACAGGCAGGTCCAGAGGAGAAGGAAGCATCTTTATTTATTTTATTTTATTGTTCATCTTGGCAGATCCCCTGCCCCGGGGACAGAACTCAGTTCCTTGGTATGTATGTAGGTGGACGGCACCTGGCCAGAGGTAGCAGACGTAACCACTACTCCACCAGGGTATGGCCTTTTTTACTCTTTTAATGTGGCTCACCTCTGTGGCTTGTGTTACGCTTCTACTGGGCAGCACCTTTCTACTAGAGGTAGAAAGTCAAATGATATCGTTTACCACTCGAGGGCTTGTTCTGGGCCAGACCCTGTGCTCCACACATGCCCACACGGGTCCCAAGTCATCTCGTTTTCCCCTCATAATAAGTTCATGCAGTGGGAACCGTTATTTCCTTTTCCAGCTAAGGGGGTGCATAGCAGGGCTGAAGCAACACATCCAAGTCACATAGTAAGTGGATGAGAAAAACAGATGAACCACATCAATGCTGGTGAAGGCGCTGTAGTGAAGGAATAGGACCAGGAGGGGGCACCCCAGAGAAAGAGCCGCTGCATCTTGAATGACCCAGATGCAGGTGACTCTGAGGCTGGGTGATTCTAGAAGAAAGACATCCAAGGGTCAGCAAACAGAAAGGGATTTCTCTCAGCAGAGCAAGAGCAGGTGTGAAGTCACAGAAGTATGAAAACTGCGAGGTGCTTTCAGGAGTTGGCAGCAGGGAGATGGCTTGAACCCAGGAAGCAAGAGGAGAAGAGAGGTAAGCGCGGTGAGATAAGCGGGAATTTTGCAGGAGAGACATGCACGCCAGGCACCGGAGTTTGGACTTCATCCTGTGGGTCAGTGGTCCCAACTCTGGCCTCACACAGGTAGCACTGAAAGAGCATTTTTTTCACCTTTAAAAAAAAAAACTTTTATTATTTCTTGTATTTACATTGATCTACGCTTTTTAGGATGTTGAAATTGCACCTCAATCTATGTGCATTTTTAAAATACCAATACCCCAGTGCCATCCCAAAATAATTAAATAAGAAAAGAGGAGGAGGGGAGACAGACCCCGAGTCAGTTAAACTCCTGCAAGTGATTTGCACATGGGACCGAGGGAATGTACTGGAGTTTGTCCAAGAACTTTAAGAAGTCAGATGATCACAATTCTGCCTTAGGAAGATTTTCTCAGGGTTGCATAGAAAATGGCTTATTGAAAGTGAGACTGGAGGCTGGGTGTGCAAGGAGGGTTGAAGGTCAAAGATGCTAAGGTCCAGCGCATGTAGCTGCGTACAGTAATGGGGTGTGAGGGTTGGGGGTACCCCCAAAGAGAGACCACAATCAACCATCACTTCGTAATCACACATCTCCAGTCTCCATCACGTTCAATTGTCTTCTGGGTCTCTCCCACCATGGCCCATAGGCATCTCCAGCTCATCACATCCTGATTGGAGCTAACATATTCCCTCAGAGCCTGCTCCACCAGGTTCCTAATCCTCCTTATAATTCCTTAGAGATGCCACCAAACTCAAGTCCATCATCAAGCCCTCCCTCTCCCTCTCCTTGCACATCCAGTCACCATGGCTGGTTCTACACCCCAAAGATTTCCCAGCTGCTCTTCCTTGCCATTCCCCAGCCTCTCTTATCCTCAGGCTCTTTCATTTATCCCTCAAGCTAGGAGGATATTTCCAGGGCAACCATTACAGGTGAGCGACCAAAGCCATTTGCCTCTGTTTCTTCAGAGTACCTGACATGATTTAGGTATCAGGCAGTGAAGTACCCACCCACCCCACCTGCAGGAATGAATCAATTTTGGTTTAGACCAAGAGTTGGAACCTGGCTACACTTTAGAATCACTTACAGTCTTAGTTTTCAGTTCCACTGCCCAGGTCCCACTGCCACACTCTAGCCAGATTTGAGAACCATCGCTCTAAACCAGTGGTTAAAAGCATAGCCCCCTATACCAACAGCATCAGCATATCTTGGACCTTGTTCGAATGACAAATTCCTGGACCCCACTCCAGATCCACTACTCAGTCTCTCAAGGGTGAGAATCTTCCATCTAACTTAATCACGGTAATCCCATTTCATTTACCAGTAATTTGTTTGTAATGATCCTGTGATGAGACGGGAGAGGGGAGAGGGGAGAGGGGGAGGGAGAATGAATGCTTTGAACTATGATAAAAGTAGAGAGAATTTTAGGAAAACTAACCCGGAACCTAATGCAATCGAGCTCCCAAATTAACCAGTTATAGGATTTTCTAATCTCATCTTTGAAGAGAGCTCATTAAATGTCATTGTTTAAATTACCCTTTGTCAAATAACCTCTTACTTGCAGCCCAGAACACACTACCTTCTATAGCCTCATAACTGTTCTCCAGAAATTCATTCTACTGTCAATATCTATCCTTCAAATCCATTCTGCTGTCAAGAACCATGAAAAGTCTTAGATGTTAACCTACTTACAAGCTAACAACTCAGCCTCGATGCTGGTAAAGGCATGAGACTCCTCAGTCAAGAGACGCAAGACTCATGATGCAGCCGCACGTTTGCACGGGCCCCCCATGCCTTTAAGAGCCACAGGGGGAAAACTACGGGCCCACATCACCCCTGCATGCACAGTGTGGTGCGGTGTGCGTTTCAGGAAAAGAACCCAAAACCAAGAACCCCGAGACCATCAAGCAACTAACAAACCAGCTCCTTCCTCTCCTTCTGGGGTGAAAATAGATGCACAGTAATCAGACTGTGGTCACCTCAACCTACTTAGTGACCTGTATCAGCAGCTGCAGGACTTCTCAGAATTGGGAGACAGATAAGTCCTGCTCTGAAACGCTCAGCAAGAATGAGCAGGCAAGCTCAGAACCCACAGTGGGCTGCCTCTCCCAACAACTAGACAGCTTTCAGCAAGAGCTCCTGTATGTCCACGACTGGGGTCACCTAAGAACCTGTGACAGAGATCAGTAGTGCCTGAGCTGGTGCAGGGCCCTGAATCACGCCCTCCTCACTTATGGGTGAGATTGACCATGCCCTGCCAGAAAGGCTGTGACCATGTTCGGAAGCTCAAGGACCACACTGGGAGTTTTCTCTCACCTTTCATTATTTCTTGCCTAGCATCAAAGCTTCCCACATTTTAATCTTCTACCTGAAACCCCGGACACTCCTGTCTGCACTCTTATGGATGTGTGCATCAGTGGGAGGCTCAGGTTCGCTCTCCCTTGTCCTGTATGCCCTGGGCTCTGCATCCTCCAGGTCAGCCCTTTTCTACTTAGTTCAACACGCCGGGTTTCCAAGGGTCCCGAAGGAGAATTTGGACAAGTAATTCCCTGTTGCCTCTTTTCTTAAATAAGGAAAGAAAGAAAGAAAGAAAGAAAGAAAGAAAGAAAGAAAGAAAGAAAGAAAGAAAGAAAGAAAGAAAGAAAGAAAGAAAGAAAGAAAGAAAGAATATTTGTATTGAGCTAACATTGTATTACAACACTATGTTTTAGGAGTGCAGGTTCACTCTTCATCTTCATGCCCACCACAAAATTTTTAATAATCCTCCATCACTGCCTATGGGATCCCCACTACTTTTGCTACCAACTACCCCTCCTTGCCCTCTGGTGGTCTCAGCTCTGGTGCCCATGTCCAAGACTTAGTGTCTGTTTGGTCTGCTCATCTGCTTGTTTATAGTCCACTATTTGTCACTTGCCCTGACGGACTGACTGCACTTAGCATAATCCCCTCTAGCTCTATCCATGTCCCCAGATATCACAAGGCCTCACAATCAGAGCTATCAGTGTTCTGTCATGTATGCAGAACATATCTACTCATCTGTCAGTGGGCACTTAGGTTTTTACCATGTTTGGCTATTGGACATAATGGGGTACATATACCTTTTAAATGAGTGTTTTCATAGTCTTTGGATAGATGTCCAAAAGTGAAATTGCTGAATCATATGATAGTTCAATTTTTTTTTTTTTTTTTTTTTTGGAACCTCCATACTATTTCCCAAAGTGGCTACACCCATTTACATTCCCACCAATAGGCTACGAGGATTCTTTTCTTTTCACACTTTCCTTAATCTCAAATGCTCCTTACCCTGGAGTCAGGACCCTCACAGCCTGCCTCCAGTTTGCATCTTCATATTATTCCTACAGTCTGTACACTCCCCATTCTTTAGACTGTGTCTGTTGTTATTGTCCCCTGTAAGAGAGACTGAAGAGAAGCGTTTCTGCCCAGGGTTTATCTCAATCCCTAGGTCAATGAAAAATCACTATGCCAAAAATAAAAAATCAGCAGCAACAGCCCCAGCCAGCTGGAGCCCACATCCCAGATGCAAGACCCCAAACTGCCTGGGAAAGGGACACAAGACCTAAAGCTGTCTGAAAGACAAAAAGCTCTTTCCAGAGGATGCAAGACCCTCCAAGCTGCCTGGGAAGCCTCTCGGCAATGGGAGCTCCATGGGAGACTGAAACGGCATCCTGTCTTCCAGGTTCCCAGACCTCTGAGTCTCTGGGAAACAGAAAGGTACAGTGTCTCCCAACCACACGGAGAGCTCAAAAGTTTCCTGCACCCTGCTCAGCTGCCACCTTCACCCAGTCTTAGATAAACCCAAATCTCTAATCATCAAAGGCTGATTCACCTTGAGTCTGGCCCTTCTCCATCCTTGAAGCGAATAAATCTTTCTGTTGCTTGCCCACAAAGCTTTTGTTTTGTTTACTTGTGAATTCTTTCATATCCATGCTCTGGCCATCCCCACCTTAAATCTACCTTACACCTGCTTTGTACTTATACATTGCTTTTGGCTGGAGCTAGAATGTACTCTTCCATCCCGTCTACTCCTGGGGAATCCTGTCCCTCCCGCAGGCTTATCTAAAATGACATGACTTTGCTGGCACTTTGTAAGAGTCTCTCCCAGCTGGACAGGCCCTCTGCCTCTTTCAATCTCCAAGGGCTGTGAACTATTATGGTGCTCATATTTCCAGGCTTCCATTACAGTCCTCTCAGGCTTGTCTCATCCCTGCTACTAAATCAAAGCTCACAAAAGCAGGGACAACATGATGCTCCCTTTTGTCTCCCTTTCAGACCCAAGTTCTGTTACTAACTCTATAGCTAGCAGGATGGTTTTCCCCCTAAATGTATGCAAACATCATGGCTGCTTTTTTCTAACCAAGGCAAATGAGCCAGCCCTGCTCATCACCACCAGGCTATTCCATGGTGCTGCTACCTTAGACATCAGAAGAGGGATGAGGCCTTCATGTCACTGGAATGGATGTTATGTGTGGAGTCAGCCAAAGGGCAAATAGGCAACAAACAACTTTACTGGGAAAGCATGTTGTAACTAGGAGTATAAGGAATCCTACAGTCCTTTGCCGTGCCTCTAAAACAGTGTGCTGAAAATAGATTTCTGTTTTGCCTAGATAACTGTATGTAGGCTAGCTAGGTGAGGCCTAGGTTGAGCTGGAGTCCTCAAGCCCAGTCGGGTATACAGTATCATTTTCTGTGTATTCATGAAAAGAAAAGGGGCTAAAACACCCTGCTTTAAAGCAGTCAAATTCTTAGAACTCTAAGGAGTCTTGAAAGTTTAATCCTACATAGGTTTAAACTGTCACAACGCTGAGCGCCAAATAAAGGGATTTGTAAGTGAAACGAGAGGGGATAAAAATGAGAGGTTAACCTGGGAGTGGGTTGGTTGGAAAGAGTGACGAGGGAAGAGGGGGACAGGGATGGAATGGACAGAGTGGAAGGAATGAGAATGGTGGAGGCCTAGCGTAAATGGTGGCAAGAACAGGCGATGATGGTTACGCAGGAATACAGATGGGATTAGTGAACCTCAGTAATGGGTTGGATGGGGTACAGAATCTGGTTCTTTCCTAAAAGCCCAACTGGCTTCTGCCATGTTCTCTTTCCTCCATCTTCCCAGCATCCTGACTAATGGCCCAGCCTAGATGAGCCTTGTTCCCAGTCAACGTCCAAACAACATGATAAAATCAGCCCTGCCTGGTTGACTCTATTTAAGGCTATGTTTGTAATTGACTCAACTCTGCAAAAGCCCATCTATCATGAAGACTCAGGGCTTCATGACCTACTCTCTATCTTTTGCTTTATTTCCCAATACTATCTGTGGCTTCTGGAGTCCCCCAATTTTTAAACACCCCATGTCCTGTATATTTCCACTGAGTTTGCCCTCCCTCTCTCTCTCCCAGCCTCTCTGGGGCTGTAACAAACCACATGGCTCCTTCTGCCTGTTCTTTTTTTGTTCCTGTTACCATGGGGCCCTTCTGCCCTTCCACCTCCCTCTCTCAGCAGCTCAATGTCCTTTCCAATTTAAGTTGAAATCAGACTCTTTCTCCCCTGCTTTTGCTTTCACACCTCCTGTGGCCTCTCTTGTCATTTATTATTTAACTCAATCACCCTATTATATATGCACAAGAATCATTTCTGAATAGGGCTGATAAGAAAAAAAATTAGGATCCAAACTAGAAGCAAACTCCTCTCTTCTCAACCTGCCTCCCAGATTCATTGTAATTCTTCTCCAGTCCTGGGCCAAGACCTCCGGAGGGTGCCAACCAGCAGGCATGGATCTGGCTAAGACACCCCAAGCCCAATTAACAAATTTTCAGGTTAGACCCAATGGAAAATTTCCAGGCAGCCTCTTCCTGATATCCTTCAGTTTATGTAAGAAATCTTCCTCAAGGCAGATGTGTGAATGAAATTTCACACGTAATTCCAATTGCAGTAAGTTTAGTGGAAAAATACATAGGCTGGTTGGTTTAAGGATGTAGGCTCTACTTTTCAGCTAATGTCCATCATTAACTGACTCCCAGAACTTTTACCCTCTGAGTGAAAAATGTTTCAGCTCTCTAGATCTAAGTTTCCTCATCTAGAAAAACCAAAAGAGTTAGATCACAGTGCCTCAAGTTTCCTCAAGTGTCAAAGTTCTAGAAATCGAATTTACTCAGTTAGCCACATAAATCAATTGGAGATCCATTCCTACACATAAAATTCAGCTTGCTCCTAATCAGTAGATAATAATGAGTACTTCTCTGTTGCTCCTCATTAAAAGGAGCTTTCGATCCACCTCGTGAACCCCTCATTGTTTAGCTGAAGAAGTGGGAGTTCAGAGAGGAGAAGCACTAGTCCAAGGTCACACAGCCAAGTGAGAGGCAGAATCGAACTAGAACTCGTAACTCCTGCCTCTTTAAGTGGCGCCTTTAAGGAAGGCTGCAGCTGGTTTGACTCTCCGTCCACTGAGGGAGGGTCTGTGGGCCCTCCTCTTCATCTCTCTGGGTTGACCCTTGACTGAGCCACCGACGGTCTATGGAAACAATGCTGTGTGACTGCTAGGCAGAGGGAAAGGCCACAGCTTCTGCTCGCCCTCTGAGAACATGTTCTCAGAGCTCTGAGTCTCCACGTAAGAAGCTCAAAAACCCTCACCGTCTGAGTCCATGAGACCCCCCAGGCTGGAAAGGCCACACGTGGGTAATCTGGATCATAGTGTCAGCCAGGCTGGCGCCTGAGCAGGCCCCGTCCAGCAATCAGCCCTGCATAAATGAAGAAACTACCCTGCTGGGCTGGAAGTACCCTGCAGCCCCCAGAAATTGAAGGTCCCCCCCATAATTCAAGTGACATGGAGCAAAGAAGAGCCCTTCTTCAGGTCATTCCCTAACTCCTGTCCCACAGAAACTCAGGCCACAGTCAAATGCTGGCTGTTCCATGCCACTAAGTTTGAGAGTGGTTGTCTACATCAGCATAGATAACCTGAAAAACTAGTCAGCTCTCACAATGGCTAATAGCTGAGCCTGGGGCCACCTGTCCCGGAGTGACCATGCTGGGAGGTTGTGACTCACGGGATGTACAGTGAAAGTGGAGAGAGTCCATGCGATCATTCCCACACAGCTTTCTCTCCCCTTACAGGGCCGCTCTCATCTCTCCTCCTGCAGCCGTGAACTAAGGCTCTTTCATAACTGTGCATCGATCGTGTCAGACTCAGCACACGGCACTGTGACTGACTGATTTACACATGTCTTCACTAGACTGTGGGCTGTAGAGGGACATGATTGTGTTTTGTGTGTTTCCCTAGCCCAGCGGCTAGCACACTGAGGGCATGAAATAAATGTGTAGGGAATGAAACAGAGCACCATGTGATGCCCTCTCACCCCCACGCCCAGCAAGAGCAGGCTCAGGACCTTCTCCCACCCTCCTCCAGCACAAGGATGGTTCTTTCCTGTCCAGGCAGGCAGCATCCATTTCCCATGAGCCCCAGAGCAGGGAAGGGAGCAGGGAACAGAGAAGGCTAGAGGGAACTCAGCCTGCTGGAACTGGACCAGGAGAGAGTCCAACTATTCTGGGGGCCAGATATGTGTTTTGCTAGTTATTGCCTTTACGGATGTCCAGGTCCTAAAACTCTGGTTAATTTGCTTATTCAAACATGGGTTTAACTTTGATTGTCTCTAGGAAGTACACTGGCCTCCTTCACAGGATCTGTTGTAAACTTTGCAACTCCAAGGTCTGATCCAGCAGAGAGCTGAGAAAGTTCCTGGTTGGGAAGAGACCAGAATGCAAATTACCAACTGACAAAAGACCCAGGAAAGGCTAGTGAAAAAACAACCCAAACCAAATAAGGTAGGAGAGGGACCTCCTCAAAAGCAAAATCAGGTCAATAAACTGGCTAGGGAAATGCCTGACTGGAAAAGACCATTATAAATATCCTTACCCCTTTAAAAGGCACTGCTGTACAGGTAGTGACACTGTGTTTTTGTCACTTGAAGGAAACAGCAGGAGAGCCCAATTCTAGTCTATGAGTCAGAGGGAAAAACAAACAGTCCCAGCTGATAAGGAGGCAAGTACCAGGAGCTAAGTCTGCTCTTTCATGAACACTCCCCACCAGGAGACTCAACGGGCTGTCCGTGCCAGGGGTCCTGACATTGCAGTCAGGAGCAAAAGGACCTGTTCTGAACGCCCCCAGTGAGGGACCCCAGAGCCTCCACAGAGGTCACTGGCCCCCAGAGGACTAGGACAGTCACTTGGGGATCCACTCTGGATAAATCAACAGTGGGAATTAGCAGGAACTTTCAAAAAGAGAGAGCAAGAGAAAAGTACCATTTGGGCCCCAGGTATTATTTTGTTGAAGTGCTTTCATAGCAATGACATTTCGTCATTTCTGGCTAGGTGACTTCATAAAATATTGTGTTAAAATGTTTATTATTACTGAAAAGAAAACATCTTGGTGAGCTGGCTCTATGAATCACTTCTATGGTAGAAATTCAGCTCCTCAAAACAGAAAGATTTCTGAGACTCCAACTCCCTTGGACACATAGCAGGAAAGTCACCCAAGTAGAAATGATCAACTTTTTAAGAGAGGAGTTTGAAAACCTTACACGACCACACACAGTCATGGTCATCTGGGTTTTGGAGACCCAAAAAAGAAATAGAGTAAGGGATAAAAATAAAGAAATGGGGTTGGCAGTGGGTGGGGGATCGGGGAACTAGGAATTGGGAGAAAATTAAGCCCACCAATATGTTAGGGAGCTATGGAGTGAAATGGCTAATCGCTGTGTGATTGAACAGTTTCCACTTATCAATACTTGTTGGACAGCAAAAAGGATTTCAGAGTATGATGGATCCAACAAGCATGAAATAATCTTTAGGGAACAATAATTCCCCACAAAGCGGCTTCCTTCAGATCTTTTCTGACAATCTTATGTGCTAGACTTTAAATGGCATGTTGCTACAGAACTGGCAGACTTCTGTGAAAGACTGTCCCAGATCTTCAGTGGCCCCACCTTTCAGGAGAAATACACCTCCAGTCTGCTGTACACATCTATGGCCATCTGACTTGCTTTGGCCCTTGAAAGCGGGCAGAAGGCACACATGTCAGGTTCGAGTCTGAGTATGTGGTTTTCCAGCTTTGCTTTTCCTTGCTCTCCTGACATCATGCATGTTTGTGACAAGGGCTTATCCCTGGTCCCCAGGAGGGGAAAACATGGAGCCAGATCAAAATGGACATGAGGCATGGGTGAGAATAAAGCTCTGTTTAACACACGAAGATCTACGGTTCTTCGTGCTTTTATCACAGCAAAACCAAGCCTATCTGACTAATACACCTCCCCCTGAGACTAACCTGTGGCTGGACTGGGCCTTGTACAAACATTCTGGCTACCTGGCCACAGTCTCACTATTGAGTAAAGTCATTATTGTTCCCCACACCCAGGTGGAATCCAGACATGTTGCCTGGCTGATTCTCTTTTTTTTCAGAAACCGGGCTGCGGGGTGAGGCCCGGCTGCTGGGAGCGGCTCAGAAGCCACACTGTGTTTGGACCCCACACAGACCGTGTCGGGAACAGAGCGGGGAACACTGGCGTGTCCTCTCTCAGAAGTGCCGCATGGAAGCTGGCTAGCCAGTTTTAATGTAACCCAGACAAAAGAGCAAGATGAGACGTCCTTGTTCCTACCTTTAGAACTGTAGAGGGCCTGACTTAAAAATAATAACATAAGCCTCTACTGAAGAAAATCTGAACTTGTGTGTCCTGGCTTCACAATACTATATAAGGTTCCAGGGAAGGGATTCAGCCCTCAATGGATGCACACAGCTCACCACACCCACTGTGACTCACCACCATCAGTTTGATCCTCTTCCTGCAGTTTCCTCCCTCTTCTCTCCCCGCCCCCTCTGGTAACCACACTTCTGATTTCAGAGTCTAATAGTATTTTTGTGGTGCTCTCTCCGTTCGTTTGCTCTGTGTCTTTCTATTTCACATAACAGTATTGGAGAAATGTTGACTCTTCCCATCAAGTCTCTTTACCCCTCCATCACCCACAATTTCCCGCTCTTCGGGAAAGAATGCCAAAGCACTCTCTTCTTTCTCTCTTTCACTTTCCCAAAACTCCAGCCTATGTTCTCCCCCCACCACCTGCTTTCTCAGCTCCTTTCTCTTCCTTCTTCACATGGTACTAAATTCATCTTCCAGTTCCCTCCCTACCCATCGTCCCAGCCAGCAGGTGGTGTCCAGGGAGCCACATGCCCTTAGAGGGGTGCAGGGGAAGAGAAGGCTCTGTCCTCTGCTGGTATTCTGTTCCTGACAAACTCGGTATACACAGTGAAATGGGGGAACGCAGGTAGGAAATGACCCTTAACAGCATCAGAAAGGATGTGATGAGACATTTCCTGGGAAATTGTGGAGCGACAGGATCTGGAGCAATCACCAAGCCAGGGAACATCTGTGGGTACAGCTGTTCCTCTGGTTCCCGTGACCACTAGAAGGGGCTGTTATGAGCCAGGGTTGGCCATGTCTTGGCAAACAGGTTCCTGGAAAGCAGGCCCAATCAAAAAAGAAGCTTGCGCCCTGACCAGAAATTGAATTGGACTTTTCCTGTAGTCTCAGAATTTCTGCTAATGCCCCAAAGTGGATGACAGAGGCAAAAGTATCCCTCATTCTAAGGGAAGTGATCTGCACATATTTCCAGGATTTTTTTTCAGAGGTGTGTCGCCCAGTCCTGACACTCGTACCTCCAGCACCCCAAGAGAAGATGAGCACTTCAGAAGGAACCCATTGAAGGAGCGGCCTGTGCCCTTTAAAGAGTAGGGTGCTTTCAGCCTCCTGGTGGGAAAGGCTGGGCTGCGTCCCCATCTCTCTCCTCCCCGTGGTGGTAGGCAGGGGTCTAGGAGAACAGCTCTGAGGTTGGGAGGCCTTCAAGAAGAAAAAGGGAGTCCTATGTTCAGCTGGGACTGGCTGACCTGCTGGAGCCAGAAGGGTAACAAAGTGCTCCCACTGGACAGGAGCACAGGGAGAGTTTTTGTCCTTCCTCCAGCCTCTGGAACAGGGAGGCTGGCCCCAGCTTTCTGCCCCCACAACCATAAAGAAATGTGGGAAGTGTGCTGGCGCTCCCTGCAGTGGCTGAGGGCCAGTGAGGACGTGCTGTCTTGCCTGCTGTGGTTTCGGGTAACAACTTAGCAGCCTGGCCTCTGCAGAATGTGTCCCTCCACCAGGAAGCTGGTAAACACCCACCCAAAGGAAGCTGAAAGCTACAGGTGAGGTGGGAAATGCAGACTATGCCCCCAGCCCCAGGCAGGTCCCCAGCTCAGGTGTGAGCAGAGGGGTGAGGAGGGGAGAAGGCTTAAGAGGAGTCGGGGATTGAAGTCTCCATTAGGCTGGGCTGGACCTTTCAATATCTCAGAGGACACTGAAACAGTCCAACGTAAGTTATTCGAACTGAAAATACCCAAAACTCTCGGTTCTGAAATAGCATCAAAAGTTGAGAAGAATTGCAAGAGAGAGTTTGAAAGTAGAGTTGGCAAAAATAATAAAGCCACCTCCTTATTGTAATGAATGGAGTCAAGTTGTTTAAAGATAAAAGATGGTGGGCTGGGTGGGGAGGGGGCAGGTGGGGCGATGGGGTGGAGAGGGGAAGGGAGGGAAGGAAAAGTTACAGCAATAAATCATCTTACAGTTTGCATTCTCACAGCTAATAGAGACTCCAAGGCGGCAAAGTTGGTTCTTAGACAGGGAAGAGCAAAAACAGATATTTCAAAGTCTGGCGACACTTCAAAGTTCAACCCTACTCAGTAAACTATTATTACTTATTATTTAATTTAGGTAGGTTAGAGAGAAATACAATAAAGTAAAGTGAAACTATTGTCTTAGGGGAGCAATAATGAGGAAAAGTGTAAAAACATTGAGTTAGAGAAATAGACAACATTCTAGCCCAATCCAGAGCTGGTCCTTAGCCATTTTTCTGGTTCCCATTAGAACTGCTTTCACTGAATTGGCTTGAGGGCTTCCTCTCCTGCCTTACAAGGTGTTCCTCCCAAGTTTTTCTCCACCCACTGCTTTCAAATCTCTTTATGCAATTGCTTTTTTTGCTAATTCAATGCAAAATTGATGCATATTCCACTAAGTTTAATTTCCACCCTCTTTTTCTAGGAATAAGACCATCCTGAAAACTGATTATTATCTGATGCTTTTTTCAGTCCTCTCAGTTTCGTGTTATCGATGGTGTCTATTCTTCATTCATTGAATGGCTAAATGGGCCACTAGACAACTCTTTCCAGCCAGCATCAACACATTCATTCCCTTTTTCCTTTGATATAGTTGAAGCAGCCGTTAGTTTATCATATTCCTGTCATCTGTCTACTGGGATGGCCAAGAGACAAGGTCAGCTGTCTCTCTGGACCTCAAAGAGCTTCTCCCTGCAACATTTCCAAACTGTCACTTTTAATGCCTCTCCCCCCCACAAAAAGAAACCCAATTGGCACTGATGCTAGGAGCTCAGCTCTGCTGCACCTGTGCTCTTCCAGCTCTGCATTAAGAATTTGACATTAGATCCCCAAAGTGAAAGCGTGGGCTGCCAATCGCTCCAGTAAAATGGGCACCATCCAGAATTTTGTGTTTACTTCCAAATGAAAGTCACACATAGGTTCTCCTGACAGGTACAGCTTGAGTCACATGTCTGGCCCCAGCTACAGAGGATGTAAAACTCCCAGTCCTCCTGACTCTGCCCTGGGACAGCGGTTCCAGTGCCCCCAGGAACTAGCGAGCATTAGAACAGCATTCAAAAGGTGCAGAGCATAGGACAGTCTGACAAATGCCCCATGGAGCCCAGTGCTGGAGCATGGCTGCTGCACAGACCCGGCCCAACGTGCAGATCTCAGGTCTTGTTCCAGGCTCCCAGGACAGGGAATCTAGTGGTCTGAACTTAGGACTAGGGTTCGCCCCAGGCTCCACAACTTTGGCCAGGGCTCTGGGGTCAGGCAGTATGCAAAGGCTGTCAGTGCCTCACTCCCATTGCTCAGAACCCTGGCCCAGCTCTCGGTCTACAACCCCCTCCGTCAACCTCGAGAACAGGGGTCTGCTCTCAGGCTGTCTCCCCCTTGGGGACCACATGCCCCAAGGAACCCTTGAATCCGTGAGTGCCAACGTGAGGAGTAAATATACCCCTGCCCCTCTCCAGTAAAGACAAAGTGAGGCCTACACTCTTGGTGAAGTTCCCCTGTGGGACTAATCCAAAGTTATCCATGCAGCTTTGCCTTTATACTCCCTTCTCTTCCCCACCCCACTTCCCCACGTCCCTGCTGGCTCTTCCTGGGAGCAGTCTCCAACAATGTGACACAGACCCTCATCTCAGGCTCTGCTTCTAGGGAACCCAAACTGAGATGGACTAGCAGAGCTGCCAGAGGGCCCCCGCAGACTGACAGTGGTAAATCAGGTCTCATTAGAGAAGAGGCAATGATATAAACACACACACACACACCCCAAAAACCAAACTGTGCTTGACCCTGCCCAGACGACCTGGGTCTTCAACATGGGGACCTCACTTCCACATTTCTGACCTGGGCATGCCCTAGAGTCAAACCAGAACTGGGATTCAAAACCTACTTACCTGAAGGCACACACCTCCCAGAACCCTGTTGGTGAGCACATCCAAACCCACTGTGCTGTGACTTGCAGAACTCATCTTTTCCCACTTTTCGAATGCCAAGAGCACATATGCCCATCTCCTGTCTTTGAGCGCAAATCTCTTCTCTATAATTTATCAAAGATTAATGACAGCGGTTCTGAAATCGCATGTCAAGCCCCTCCAGGGCTGCAGGACATAATTCATCAGGCTCAGAGCCCTGAGCTCATTACAGCTGCTGCAGCCAGCTTCCTGCCGCTCACCTGTTCTTGACTTCAGTTCTCTCTTTGCAGCGGGTTTCCTCCCATTTCCAAGTGGAAGACCACTGTCCTAACTGGAGAAGAAGGAGGCAAAAGAGTGACTAGGCAGCACTGCCTTCACTTTGTCTTTAGCACTGTCTCCAAGCAATGTATGTCCTTAATCTTTGTAGGCTCAACAGATAAATAGGACTCCTCAGAGAGTTCATAGCCCTTAGCTCACTCAAGGCATGAGACTTCCCACCTTGGTGCTTATAAATGGGGACACACGTCTGGATTCATCTCTCACATTGTGTCACTTAGGGGACCCTGAGGTCCCGTCACACAAACCTGATCTCCATGGCCACTTCTGAATTCCAAGGCAACTCTTTTGGGATCCAGGCTGCTGCTTTTCTTCCTTTGTCTGTTGTCATCTCCCTCCTAAGGGCCTGACCACAAACTTTTTAGTCATAATCCTTGGCCCATACTTCCATTCCCCTTTGCTTTTATTCCTAAGTCAGGTCTCATCAAATCATCTCCCTCCCTCCCTGACAGGAAGCCCACCTAACCTGTCCTCAGGTAGCTCTCACGTCCCACAAGGCTGGCCTCCAGGCAACTGACTTAGAGGCGTCAGGATTTGAAGGACTCTTCAGCCTAAGTGACCCCTGGTTCCCTGGTTCCTGCCTTTATGTCCCCTCCTTTTTCTACTGTAATTTTTCCTTCCATTTTTATATGAATCTTTTTTAGTCACAACCATGAGAGATTCACCTAGCTTGTTTGGCGAAAGTCCCCTTTTCCTGTTCAACTCGATCAATGATATTTTAAAAACAACAATAAAAATGCCAGGGAGAGTAAATGAGAAACTAATGAAAACAGTTATCTGCAGGAGATGGGTGGAAATGTGGTGGAAGTGGTTAAGAATAAGGCTTCTTTATACAGTTGGTGAGCACAGTATTCATTTTTCAATCATTCAAATGGTTTATATCTTCAAAAATAAACACAGTCTTCCTGTACTTCCGGTGGCTAAAGGAACAGACTGTGAAAGTCATGGACTCAGGTTGGGGACTCAGGACTGGAAAACCAACAACTCCGCCCTCTGTAGCTCACGTGGCTAAGGAGCTGGCTAAGAACTCTATGGACCTGGGTTCAAGAACCAAGGCCAGAACGGGGGTGGGAAATGGGATCAAAAAATAGTTTTTAATCAGATCAACAACTAACTCTATAAAATCATGTAGAAAAAAATGTAATTTGAGTAATCTTAGACACGGTCCTCTGACGCTATGCCCTTAATGGGAAATCATCTAAAGAGAAAAAAGAACTACAAAGAAGCTTTAAACATGACTTTGTAGGTTTGTATTAGTTGTAATTATGGTGTAGTAATTCTAGAACTACTCTATGTGCTTGTAGATTTTTTTAAATGGTGACTGTATTTACATTGCTGAGCAGGTTCTGACTATGAGAAAAAGGAAACATCAACAGGAAATGCGGGAAGGGATAGAAACTGTGGTGCTGGATTTGTATTGGAAGTATCAAAGTGAATTCAATACTTGTCTTAAAAAAATGTATTTCCTAATCACTGTGCCCTGAGACAGCCTAGAAATAACAATACCCCGACAACCGTGAGAACACCAAACCTTCGGATCCTGGTTTTTTTAATACCACTCTCCTTTAAAAGGAACCAGCCAGGGCTCCATGGAGAAATGACTGGCTCAATTCTGCACACGGAGAGCACAAGAGGAGCCTAGAGCATCAGGCAGGTCAGACTAAAAATCAAGAGAAGGCTAACGACGACGTGTCAGAGGAATCCAGGAACCAACCTGAAGGGGCTCTCAGGGGCCAAATCCGGAACAATTTGAGTTTTACTGATTGTCGTGAATTATGACCTTGAATTTTTTTTAAGTCCTGGAGTTCATAGTGCTCTTCAAAGGGTAGAGAAACTCTTCTTTATAGAAGAAAGCCTGTTAATAAAGTAGGAAGAATAATAGGATTAGAAAACTACCATTTACTATATTGCAAAGCAATAATCTACTCAGCTAGGCAGCCCCAGTGTACTCTCTGAATACTGGGCAAGAAGTTAGTAAGATGTTTGTATAATAAAAATATAATTCCCTTGGATTAATTATTAATGAAAAAGGTACAATGGGGAAATATGGTGGACACCATTTGCCTAAATGATCAAGCTTAGCATGACGAATCACAACTGATGTAAAATAGCTCCCGATGGGCTGCAGCGGGAAATGAGCCCCACGCCCACCCTCTAGTCTTCTTATCAAAGTGTTTAACCAGAATTCAATCAGAAAAACAAGCAAAGAGATCCAGATTGTGGGTGCTCTACAACAGAAGTGGCTTCAGTGCTTCCAAAATGTCAAGAAAGACCAAAAGATTGGGGAAAACTATTCTAGATTGAAGGATGACAAAAGACAGGCAATGTATGATCCTTGATCGAAAGAGGAAAAACTACAGAGGACATTCAGGGAGGAGAGGGGGGTTTTGAAAATGAATGGCATATTAAATAATATTCTATTAATATTCTATTTCTTGCTGCAATATGGTGTTAAGGCTAATAGGAGAGCACCTTTAGGAGAGGTAGGCTGATATATTTAAGGAGGTGTGTCATGATATCTGTAACTTATAGTCAAATGATTCAGACTTAAAATATCTAGAGAACGTATATTTTTTCCACTTTGATCCTCTGACTCCCTCTAGCCAGAAGACCTTTCCTGTCCAGGAGTCCCTGCCCCAGCACCTCTGCCTCTGAGAGAGTGACTCCTTCTGCCCCTCAGTCTGTCATTGAGAATCTCCATATCAGACCCCATGTCTTCCTGTCCCTATGCTCCTGTGTGACAAGAGCCTTGCCTGGCACACCTTCAGTAAACTTGTACCAGGTAAACTGAGGGGGCTCAGTCACACTGCATCCCTACTGCCACCCACAGTGGGGAAGCTGAAAAAGCACATGATTTTAAAGAGAGGATATTAATTTGCCCAGAAAAACCCAGAGGCAGCAAATTAAAGAAAAAAGAGCAAAGGGTAGGAAGGAAGAGTCTTTTAGAAAGAGTACATGGGGACTCCTCACACAGAGCCCTCTCTAGGCACAGGCACTGTGGGGGGTGCCATGTCCATGGTATCTTGTAAAATCCGCCCCATTCCCCAGGCTCATGCTGTAGCTATCTTGTCATCCTCATTTTCAACCACAAAAAAATGAAGCCAGGAAGGTTGATCACCTTGCCTAGTGTCCACAGCTTTAGCCCTGGCGATCTGGGCCTCCAGAAGACTGGGTCCCCAGTGTTCACCACTGTGCTCTTCCTTTCGTAAGGGGCTCCAAGGGAAGGGAAGGAAAGCAAGAGCTAATATTTATCAAGCACTTACTAGGATATTATCTTATTGACTTCTCTCTGCAGCCCCATGACGTTGGTCCTATCCTCCTCTTTTGAGCAAACTAAGCAAATAGACTCTGAGATAAGGTGACTTGGCTCCAGTGTGTTATACAAGCTAACGGGCCTTATATAGAACCCCCATCTGCACCATGATCTATATAAACAGCACCCCTGGTGTGCAATGCAGGACCCAGGGTCACACCACCACTAAGTGATGGCCCCGGGATTTGAAACCAGGGTTTCTCAGACCCCAGCCACATTCCACTGCACCACCTCCTGACACTACTGCCCCCATCCCCTCAAGTGTGGTGTTGCCAGACAGCTCTCTGCAGAGATCAGGGCTTCCTTTCTCCAAGGAGAGGTGATATTTATACTCTGCATGTCCCCCCCAGGATGGTGTCAGAGATGCAAGATCCTCTGCAAAGACCTTAGCTATGAAAAGCCTGAGAACCTCCAGGATATGGGGGCGGGGTGAGAAAATGGAGGAGCAGAAGTTTGAAACACACCTCTCTCTCAACTCAGCACACTCTGGGTATTGGTACACACATCTAAAGCAACCAACTTGTCCCAGTTTTTCCAGAACTTTTTAGCAATGAAATTCCTACCCTCTGGGAAACCTTCAGGCCCAGCAAAAGGAGATGGTGGGAGTCTTGGTCAGCTCAAGCTGCTATAACAAATACCACAGACTGGGTGATGTAAAACAACAGAAATTTATTTCTCATACTTCTGAAGACAGGGAAGTTCAAATCAAAGAGCTGATTGATTCAGTTTCTGGTGCATATTCTTCCTAGCTTGCCAATGATCACTTTCTCATTGCGAGCTCATTTAAAACCCTAATATAATCCTATTACTTAGGGCTAAGACCTCACCTAATCCTAATTACTTCCTAAAGACGCTATCTCCAGATACTGTCACACTGGGGATTCGGGCTTCAACATCTGAAAGTTGGGGTACGATTCAGTCCACAGCAATAGAATACCCTACTTTCATGTGGGCCCCTCCCATCACTCCCAAGCCCCTGAGATGCCTGTCAGCCCTACCAGAACCTGCCGGCCATAGCAGCTTGTGAAGAAGTTCCTCCACTGGGGTGGCCAGTTTGTGTTAGCTACCAGATCTGAACAAAGTGTTCAAGTGACTGGGTGTCTGGCTTTCCTTTTGAAGACAGAGGCTTCTCAGAGCTGGCTGGGCAGAGAGGGTGGCTGCCAGAACTCCTACTAGCTTTGCATGAGGCTCACCAGTACACAAGGCTACATACGAGACTTTCTCCCAGAGGCCCCAGTGTGGCGCTGAGGGACGAGCCAGAAGGATGAGCACCAACAGCAGCTAGAATCCCGGCTGCTGCTCGCTGTGGAACCGCTCTGCCTCGGTTTCCTTATCTGTGAAAAATGGCCGTGGGAATGCCAACTTTACAGAGCTGTTGTAAAGTTCAGAAAAAACAAGTGTGGCATGACCAGTACCTAGCAGGTTTCAGTAAATTGTAGCAATCCGCATGACTCTTCTCTTGCCTATTGCGTTATGCTCTTTCTCTCTCTATCTCTCTTGCTCTCATTCGCCTTCATTTATTCATTCAGTAAGGATTTATTGGATAACTTCTATGTTGTCTGCACTGAGGATGCAGCAGTAAACAGAGCAAAGTGCCAGCCTTCATGAAGCCCACATTGTGGTCTGATAAAACAGACATATAGATAGATGACAGAGAGATAGAAACAGATTGAAAGGTAGACATATACAGATATAGATATATAGACACGTAGACGTATATAAAATTGTAGCAAATTTGTCAAAGAGTAACACACAGGAATGGAGGTCAGAGAAGTAGGTGAGTTTGGATTTCAGAAAAAGGAGCAATCAAAGCAGGAATTTGGATGGTCATTAAAGTCAGGGAACTCGATGAGATCCTCGAGGGAGGAGACAAGGAGGAACAAGCAAAAGGGACAAAGAAGAAGCTGCCCGCTGTTGGGGAGGAATTCCAGGGAGAGGGTGTCCTCCAAGCCCAAGATGGAGATGATCCAAGAGGAGGTGAGAAGAGAGGAGTGGAGAGAGCAAGTGTAGACAGTTTCTGGAGACGGGGTTGTTTGCCTTGATGAAATAATCCAGTGGCAACGAGAAGCCCCAGCTGGCATGTCCATGTCTCTTTCGTCTCTAGATCTTCCCAACACATAACTGGTTCTCAGTCAAAATCAGCAGAATTCAGTTCAGAAATCAGTTAAGATGTCCTTCCACTTATGACTAGAGCAAGACTGGGGATTTTCCTCACTTTTCCAGGTCCAACATACTCTAGAGAAGATGGACCCTCCATCCCATAGAGCTCTTTCTTCTCAGGACTGTTAGTGTGTGTCCAGTGAGACTTCTGACTTCATGCAACAGGTGTGTCATGAGGTCATTCCTGGGTCCCTGGGTAAGCAAAGGAAAAGAAAGAAGGGGTAGGAGAAGGACTTGGCTAAAACAGAGGAAGGAATCGAAGTCATTAAACAAAATAACAGTGATAACAATAACAACCATGCATTGAGCTCTTGTTCTGTGCCAGGCATTGGACACTGCACAATTAGTAAGTGTCCTGCAGAATTCATGTTACAGGTAAGTTCCAAAACGGGGCTTTCTCAACCACTATGTGAAAGTTTTACCATTGAGGGGAAGAAAGAATAGATGTAAGAATATTAGAAGACAGAGACAAAGCCACCCATGACATCACCACTCCTTCCATGTCTTCGGTTTCTTTTTATCAGGTGGATCCTCTCTCCTTTCCAGCATCACCTTTGCTGCCTGGTGGAATATTCAGGTCACTGTGTGAGGATCTGGGGCCAGCAACCAAAGAACTTTCTTTCTTAGTCATCATTACTACAGAGGTAAAGATTTCCTGCACTAACACCTGACCCTGTCAGTAGGCCCCCAGTCAAACTCTCACAGTAACTGCTGCTCACGCAGTGTGATATCAGAGGGCAGAGAACACACACACATGCACATGCTTACACATACAAACACACACACACATAGACCATCTCAAAAGAAGCTTCTCCACTGATTCGCTTCAGCACCTGGAATTCTACCAGGTTAAGATCCAGTGGAGAGCTCTGTAGTTTTAATTTTTTTGTTACTATAAACACTACACTTCTAGGAAGCCGGAGCCAAAAAGACTGGAGGACTGAGACAACAGAGAGAGCAGGTACGCTGACAGAGAGAGAAGGAGAGGCGACAAGGTGAGTCTTGCCAGAGAAATGGCAGCCTGGGAGGTGTACGTGGAGATTTTCTTGACAGGATGGAAGAGAAGGGAGTTGTGGTTTGGGGAGGTGATTGAGCCAGGGCTCCAAGTCCAGCAATGTGATTTGCTAATTACGTGGTCTTGGGAAACTTACTCAATCCCATAAACTGTATTTACGTATCCTTAAAACAGGAATAATGACAATAGGCATCTTGGAGGGTTATTTGGATGCTTCAGTGAGGAAATCCATGTAAGGTGCTTAGCACCATTCCCAGCACTAAATAAATACACAGCAAATGTTTAATATAAGTAATATTTAACTGAAGACCAAGCCCTGCCTCCTCCACCAGAGTCAGATGGGTTCTGTGAGTAGCTTCATTTCTGTGGCATCATGAGGAAGGGGGCACAATGGGACATCTGACCTCAAGGCCGATGGCAGGGACTTTGACATAGCGTTATCACGACAGTGTTGTAGAGAAGACAGCTGAGAAGTGTGGCCCTAATAAGCTGAGTACATCATATGCAGGCTCTCCTACTTTTTTTTTTCTTACGAACCTTAATTATTCCAGAGGCTGAGTCAACAAGACTGAGTCGTAATCAAAGGCGTCAACACCAGGACACTGATCATAACAGAAGACAGTGTATAGTCCGCTGGGGACAATCTCATCTAATCTTCCAGACAACCCAGAAATCAGGTACTATTTTTATCACCCCCATTCTACAGACGGGGAAACAGACTGGGAAAGACTTGACCACTCCAGTCCAGGGTCACAAAGCTCCCCCAAGGAGAGGCCAGCATTCCAAAGCAAGTCTGGCTTATGACAAAGCTTCTGTTCCTCCTCACAGTAGGTTTTGAACATACATATTATTATATGAAGCTAAAGATATTTAGATATGGAGGTGGTGGCATCTGAATCTAGACATGTGATCAAATAGCATTGAAATCTACATAAGGACATTCAAAAACGAGTACTTGCAAACACATGAAATCCAAATAGGGTCTAAGGTCTAGCTGATTATCTTGTGCTGATGTTAATTTTCTGGCTTTGATGATTCACTAGAGTGAGTATGATGCCATCATTGTAGGGAGTGGGTCTCTCTGGGCCCTCTGAAATCTTTATGCTACTTCTTCAGAGTCTATAATTTGTTCAAAATGAGATATGTATATACATACATATATTCCATCCTATTAAAACTGCAGTTCCAGGTGGGAGAGGAAGATTCAAAATATTTTCTAGTGATTAGAGAACATTAATAGTTTAACAGCAGCAGCTCTCAACTCAAACTAAGCAGTTTAACTTGTCAGAGCTGCCCTCTTACTTGACAGACTTTTTAATTTTAGGGTAACTTGGTTTCATGGTAATCCATGTTTTTCAGGCTTATCTTTCTACCAAAGGATTTATGTTATAGGTGTACCCCATGTTTCGCTAATTTTTCCCTTACTTGCCATTACAAAGCTTCTACCCCACCCCAAATCTTGCCCATTCATTCATGGAACTTACAGAATTTCCTGCACAAGTCCTCCAGTTATCTGCTGTGTTCACCCCATCCCAGCTGCAGGTGCTCGCTGTCCTCAGGCACTCCAGGGTGCTGCCACAACAGTGCCCTTCTATCAGGCATGGAGGTCATCAGGGCCAGGGTTCATCCAGGTGCCTCCTGATGCTTGCAAACCTAAGTCCACTGGCCTCCCCTGACCTGAAGTGCCGCAGTTTTATGGAGTAGGAGGATAGATATCTTCTCCAGTTCATCACCTGGGCACCAGAGCCAGGCAACCCATGTCCCACAGAGCCCTTGTGAAAACCACTCCTGAGAGATGCTGAGATAAATGCAAAGTTCTGATGGACAAAAACAGTCACAGTAAGAGCTAACATTTACTGCACATTTGCAGGATGCCAGGCCCTGTGCTGAGCAATTTGTGTGGGTAACATCTAATTCTGACAGCTGGGTAATTGGCTCTAAGAAGGAGACCCAACAATAAGCCAGTGGCTGAAAGAGGTTAAGACTTTATCTCACGCAACACCTGAAAGAGTATTTGTGGTCAGCAGACAGCTCTGATTCAAGCAGAGTCAGTGAGTCAGGCTCTTTCCATCTTATTTCTCTGCCTTCCCCCAGGACATGGTCCTCATGCTCACAGTGGAAGCCAGGTCATTTCCATGTTTGTTGCAGCCAGTGGGAAGGAGAAAGGGAGCATGGAGGAGGATGCCAATCACTATGAGGCCCTGAGTCTAGAGTTGTCCTACATTACTTTACTCACATTCTGTCGGTGAGCACTTTGTCCCCTAAATTCAGGATATTGGGGAATGTGTGTCCAGTGCAATTCTTTGACAGTGGAAAGAGAGGGAACTTTGTTCTGGTGGACATGCCAGCCTCCACTACCTTCCCTCACAGTTATGCTAGCAATGTTCATGCAGATAAATCTAGATAATAACTATCTGATTTGACAAACTATTTTGTCAGGTACAGGCAGGGATAAAGGTGATCAGGCAGGCAGTAGGAGAGAGGAGGAAGAAGCAGCATTTTAATTTAGTTGTTCGACTCGGTTGTACCCCCCCACCCCTACTCCAGAATGTGAACCCAGGTCCTTGTGGACTGTGCCAGACAGAAGCGGCAAACCCAACCACCACCCCATCAGAGTACATGAGACAAATTAATTTTAGCCATTGAGGTAGAACTGGACCCCTGTCAGAATGTGTTTTGCATATTTTATTAACAGAGAACTGATGAAATCAAAATGAATGTAAAAGCATATTTCCAACAGAATGAGGATTGGGACAGAACTTTTCAAGTGGTATCCGAATGCAGGTTTGGAACAAGGAGGATTAGATTTGGGTCCAGGGCCATCACAGAGGAAAAATTATTGAAACGCTCAGTCCTCCGTTCTCTGTAGAGGAGAATCATGGAAGACAATGAACGTGTCACAGCCCATTATACTGAGAGGTACTGTTGTATTCCCAGGGTTAGTTTGGACTGATGGTTTCTGCACATCCTACTGCCAAAGCTGCCCTTTGGAAAGGACACAGGTGACCCTCCCAAGGTCTGGGCTGAGGATGAACAGGTTTCCAAAGGTGAGCCTCAGGAGCTTGGCAGGAGTGTGAGAGTGTGTGTGTGTGCATGTGTGTGCGAGCCTACTGCTTCAGTCAGCTGGGCAGTGAGGCATTTACCCACATGGATGACTTGATTTCTGATTGAATTAACAAGTACTTATTGAGCAGTTTCCTGAAGGCCTGCAGTAAATTGGATGTTATATAAGACTATAAATGTTTACAACCGGCATTCTTCAAATATTGAGATAGTATAAAAGATAACTGAGAAAGAAGGGGAAGGAAAAGCAAACACTAGAGAAGGAGGAGCTGTGGAGAGGTGGGTGAGAAGACGGGGTTGGTTGTCCTTGTTTCCAAGCACCAAAGAATGTGTTTGCCAGTGAGAAAAAATCAACTCATTGTGCTCATTACTAAGATAAAGAGTCTGTCCTAGTCTGAGCTAATATTCATTACAACAGCTCACATTTGCTGAGTGCTAGTTATTTAGTGCCTGATACTATGCTGAGTGCTAGTTATTTAGTGCCTGATACTAAGCTAAGTGTTTTGTGTACACGATCCCATGGAACCCCTGACAACCTGAGTACAAGCACTGCTGCTATCCCACAGTTGTTAGGCCCATCATACAGACAGAGAGACAGAGGCAAGCAAATGTTAAGCAACTCATTTAAGATCACATGGCTAGTAAATGGCAGGCTTAGGTTGGAAGCCCTGGTCTGTCTGATTCCTGACACGCGACCAGAACCACTGTGCCTGACTAACACTTGTCCATAGGACTCAGTCTCCTTGTTTGTGAAACAAGGTCATGTGTCCTGCTCTGCCTGCCCTATAGGGTTGTTGTGAAGTCCACTAAGAAATGATTGCCAGAGTACTATGAACTTGTAAAGCTTAGGGAAAAGGATTAAACAATAGTGCTTCAAGTTTTGCTAAGATGATCCTATTCTAGGCATCTGGAGAAAAAAACAGGAATAGCCAAGATTACAATAAGTCTTTTCTGCTTGGAAACAACTTCAGAGGAAGGATATTTCTGACCTGCTTTGCAGACAATAGCCAAGAGCCCAAGAGCTCAGAGTTGGGTTTACCCTGGACCACTTGACCGAAACATGTAGAAATCAACAATGTAGTCCTCAAGCTGTGAGAATTCTCAAAAAGTCCTATAAAGAGCTTCACACGGAGAGGAACTGAGACCCCTAGTCAATAACCCAGAATGAATCACCCAGCCCCAGTCAAACCATCAGATGATACAACCTCCGGAGAAACTCAGAATGACTTCATCTTGGACCCACAGAAACTGTGAGAGCTGATAAATGACTACTGTCGTAAACACTAAGTTTGGTAGTCATTTGTTACACAGCAAGAGACAACCAATACAGAAACTATGCTGTTTCATGGCTTAAGCATAGGGTTAAGGAATTTTTAATCAAAGTTCTTGGTTCCATACGACAGAAACAAGTTCTAGAAAATGTAAGCCAAAGTGGAATTTGCCGAGAGTGGTCCTGGACAAAGGAACCTCAGCTCTGGTTTACAAAAAGAGCCAGGGAAGAACACGCCTTGGCTCCGATGAATCTCTGAATATGCCATAGCTCTGAGGCTGGTAAATCCAAGACCAAGGTGCTTTCAATCTGGTGTCTCTGAGGGTTCTCTTCTGGGTTTCAGATGACAATCCTATTGTTGTATCTTCAGATGGCTGATAACATGTGTAGAGAGAAGAGAGAAGGGAAGCAAACTTTCTTATAAAGGCACTAATCTCATTCATGGAGTCTCTATCCTCATAATCTAGTTCCACCTCCTAATATCATCACGTTGGGAATTTAGATTTCAACATAGGAATTTTAGGCAGGGCACAGACATTCAGTCCACAGCACGTCTTCAGTCTACTCTCTCAAGGCTCAGTGTCTGGAGTAACAGAGATATGGGTAATGCCCTAGACTCCTGTCTGCACCAAGGGCAGGAGAGAAAGCATCTACTTGTTTGGTATTATCTCCCTTTGAAACTACTCTTAGTGGGGAAAGATAATTCCTGACAGGAAATTGGGGTGCTATTAGAGAAGGGGATAGAATGCTCCAGTCAAAATCAATAATTGTCCAGCCCAGGAATCATTGCATGGTATTACAAAGAGGAAGGTCCCAGATCTTACTGAACCAGACCACATACAGACAGTGGAATGAGTGTTTATATTCGTGGTCTCATTAACCCTCACAACAGTCTTTCAAGGAGGGAGATATTATCTCCATTATCTGGACAAGAAGATGGAGCCTCAGACTCATTAAGTAACTTGTCCAGATCTTCATGGAAAGTGATGAAACTGGTTTTTAAGATCAAGTTTATAGGGTTCCAGAGTCCATGCTTATCCTGTATTACCAGGTTTTCAAGGCTGGGCCTCAAGGGAATAGAAAAACATTCTATTTTGATCAAATCGAATAAGCTAAAAAGAATTCATTAAGGGAAAGAGACAAAGCCTGAAGTAAAAAGGTCACCTGATCTACTCCCAGGGGTAATGAACCTGAGTCATATCTGACCAGTTTAGCTCATTAAAAAGGGGGTAGTCATAGGCAGAAAGGACAGACAGACACACAAAGAAGGAGAGTTTCTGGAACCTGAAGCATCCCATGGGTTCAGGCCCTGTGTGCTGTGAGTGGTCCACTCTTAGCTGGTCAGAAGTGATCTCTTTATCCGGAGATCAGAAAAGTCCAACTTTGGGGAAAACCACTGGGTGGGTGACAGAATGGGTACAAGCAAGAAGTGGAGATTTTCCTGGTTCATTGATGAGCTACCCAGTGTCACTGGGCTCCCTTTTCTCATGCATATGCCCCTTGTGTTTTCCTGGGATTCCCAAGGACCACATGACTGGCTCCTCCATGGATCAGGTGCTACGCCCTTCCCCATCTCATCTCATCTCTGACCACTACTGATGTTTTCTACAATCCCACTTTCACCCATGTCAGCATTTCCTAAATATTCTTATTTATCTTCTTATTACATTCTTCTGAGTTTATTTAGAAAACAAATCCATTCCCACCTGAAGCTTTATCGCTAATTTAAAGCATAATCCTATCTTCAGGCTAATGCCTTTAAGACATGATGACATTAACCAACCAGAAATGACATTGGCTTTTGGCTAACCCAGAGCCATAACATCTCCACCAACAAGCAACTAGCATGGGCTAGAATAAAGCCAGAATGAGAAAGATTACCTGAAGACAAGAAAATAAATAAGGGACCACAGTAAATCTAAGCACATAATAAGTAGTCAAATATGTGCTGAAGAGATGAATAAACATACCTATGTAAGCTTTTAAAAGGATGATAGCTCTCATAAAAGAATATTCCCAACACTTTGCATTTCAAAGACGAGAATATTTTTTTGTTTTGTTTTTTAATTGGTGGCGGGGGAGGGGGGGAATTAACATAGGATCACTACCTTTTTATTTTGCCCAGTAAGGACATTTTAATAAAACTATCATCTCTAGTACCATCCTTTAATAAGAAATAGAGACTTTGACACCAGCAAAGAAGGAAAAGAATAAAGGGGAGTCTCTCCAGAAAAAGCATTGTTGAAGGGATCTTAGTGGTACATTGTGGAGACCCCCCCCCCACACCCAATTAAGCACAAAACAATATATAGTGGAGTCTAGATAATAGACAGAGTCATTGGAACAGCCAAAAGAACGACTCCAAGCAGAACTTCCAGTATCAACTCCGCAAATACTCCCTCAGAACTCAGGTGCCAAGGAAGCTGCTGTGGCAGGAAGGTGCTGTCCCAGCTCTGACTCCTGGACCATTTCGGGTCCTCAAAATAAGCCCCAGTTCATGCCCTGTTCAACGGTCCACATGGTGTCCAACGCCATTATCAAAGTCTAGAATGAATTCTGCTGACTGGCAGAAACTCAACATTCCAAGATCCCCACCTGCCAAGGAGTCTAGGACACGTGCCTTTCATTTTCAATCTCTGCAGCACAAGAAGGCCCATGGGGCTAGAAAAGACACTGAGTACATCAGTCCACTACTTGTTGGCAAGCTTTTACTGCATATTCATCAAGCATGTCAAGGTCTGATCCCAGATTACAGAATGACATTTGGGCACACTGGTCTGAGCACCACCCCCCAAGGGATTTGTGCAGTCAGGCTTTGTTGAGAAGATTCCAAAGGTCAGTGGAATCACACTGGCACCTGCTAAGGGCATGACTAGTCTTGTGAAGAGTGTGCAGCTTATGGCCACAGCATTAACTATACCCTGGTTGTGCCACCACCATCTGTCATATCTGTGACCGTCCATCCATCTTTTTCCATATTGGGAGAAATTTGCATCTAAGAAGTCTCTCCTCCCCAATACTGAAGTCTGAATTCAAATTTCCAGTCTCTTGTACAGCTATGGTCCAGCACGCGATGGAGGCTGTGACACTTTGGTGGCCCCACTTGAGAGCTGACTCCGAAATGGGCACCATGAGGAAGCAGGTGGTGCACAAAACTTCCACTTTTGCTGGATGATGGCAGAGGTCTCAGCTTTCAGAAGTGGTGGGTGTCCCTACATTAACACTGAGTTCCTAATATCTAGCGCCCAGGAGCAGCAGCCAGTCAGGCCAGTTCCCCCAGCGAGCTGCTTCTAAAACACAGTGTAAAGCCTCATGCCTGGAAACGTCACCATGATTCTACTTCTCAGCCCTCCAAAAGGTTGTTGATGTTTCATGACAAATTCTCCAGTCTGCATCCACTGGCCAGAGGGAATTCTGTCATCAGCAACTGAGATGCCCGCTGCTGTGCTGGGTACACCAGGAGCGCCTGGCCCTGCAAACACAGACTCTCCCCCAGGGGGCAGTGTGAGCCATTTCTGCAAAAGAGAGGGGCAGCTGGAACCTCATTCCCCTCTTCCTTCTTGAGGCAGAGACAGAGAGGGGTGGAAGGAGAGTGTCCTTCTCTTGGACTTCTACCATCCCAGGAGCTCCTACAGAAAAAGAATGCTTATCATTGAATTTTTAGCACCGGCACTTTGTGCAGGGAAGGCGTTTAGTAAATATTGAATGAATGAATGAATGAATGATCAAGGACACGGCGCAGTCAGGCCCACCTGGCTCCATAATCCGGACCCCTGCTGCCCCTTGGAGCACCCACAAGCCATGCACAGCTACAGAGCACCTGAAATACGGCTAGGGCAAAAACGTTATTTTATTTCAATCGATTTAAATTTTAAAACTGATACTTAATTTCATTTTTGGAAAACTCTTAGTTGGTTTAACTTCTGTATACAAGCATGTTTTTTTCAGCTGTACATTTTATGAACATTAAATACAGATCAAATATTTCCAATAAAAGTTAACATATATTTTACACAAACCTACATGTGACATAATTGTAAAACACAAATCAGCTTTTAAATATGATTTTAATGTAAATATGCCATTAATATTTTGTCTATTGGTGACATATAGAAGTTATAATATTCTAAATATTTTAGAATGTTACTACAAAATGTTACTAAAACTGACTTCACCTGTTTTCACACTTTTTGATGTGCTAAGTGGAAAAATTAGAATTAAGTATGTGGCTTTCAGTGACTTTCTGTTGGACAGTGTGGATCTGGACACTGGCAGGAATGTCCCTTAGCAGCCAGATGTGATGCCAAGGGCACATGTTACCTCTGAGCACTGGCGCCTCTGAGCCTATAGACCTACTCGCTCCCACTCATTCCCCTCCCAGCCCTGAGCCTGGCAGGAAGAGGTTTAGACATGCACCTCTCTACAATGTAAGAGCAGAAGCCACAAATGTGATGCAGGTAATCTACCATGGACAGGGCTGCAGAGATGCCCAAAACCATGACCAATTGCTCTATTTGAAGGCAACGCACAAAGAAAAATTACCCAAGTGGGTGACCCTTGGGTTACCAGTTCCATGGAATCCAAAGTGGGTCTCTGGAGAATCTCCAAAGTGTCGACTTCAATCCAAGGTGAAGAGACCCAACTACGAGAGCTGTGCTAATGAGCACTAGAGCCACGACTGAGCACTCAAGTCTCCCAGCACCCCCAAGAACACACCACCTGCTGCTCTAGGTTCAGGCAAGCACACACCAGTTGGGTTTGACTTGAGAAAGGATCCACACCCTACAGGGACCACACACTTTGTCACCTCCTGCCAAGATTCCCCAGCCCCGCTTTCCCAGTACTGTGAGCCTATTCTGAGAAATTAGGGCAGGGGCTGAGACACTCCATCCCCAAAACACTCCCCCACCATGGTCCCCCATTCATAACTCCAGAAGACTTGAAACTTTTAAATGATTTGTTCCAGGGCA
>RJWH01003582.1:132708-145816 GCA_004363575.1 Solenodon paradoxus
GGAGTCTCTGGGGTGGGTGGAGTCTCGGGTGGGTGGAGTCTCTGGGTGGGTGGAGTCTTGGGGTGGGTGGAGTCTCTGGGGTGGGTGGAGTCTCTGGTAGGCGGCCAAGACTAAGGAGGTGGGAGAGGAGGAAGGGATCTGGGGAGGCTCCCTCAACTACTTTTATCAGAGGGGGTCATGAACCTCCTTAATATACCATGCTGAACTCAAGACCATTTTCCTACTGGAAAACTCGGTCTACAAAGTGATTCCAACCTGCCCGCTATATAGTGTTTACCAAACAAAACCATTCAAACCCTCTCAAACCCGCACCTAAATGCATCAGTCTGGGCAAAATAGTGACAAAGAATGGTATTTTTCATATTTTATTATACAAAGTTGTTCACCATAGAAAAAGCTTTAATATCTATTAAATACAGTAGCAAATTGTTGATGTTACCAGAGATGGTTTGCCTGCCTTTGAAAGAAAGGAGCACCTTTTTGCAAACAAAAGAATTGTTACAATTGAACCCAGTCTGTGTTGATCTCTTTGCTCTGCAATATGTAACACATAGTAGGTATTGAATAAATATTTAACAGAATAGGGTGTGTCTTAATCCTCCGTCTTTATTTCCTGACACTTAACGGGATCTTGATCCATAGGGATAAAATCCCCCGTCTACACTTCCTGCCGTAGCCCCTGCTTTCAATAGCCTCTGATATATAACATTGGTTTAGGGGGAAGACTGAGGGTTTCAGGAGAAAAATAGTGCAGGCAGGCACGACAGATACAAACTGAAAGTTGCTAAGCCATAGAGCAACAAGAGCCAGATTCAGGGCTGGTGCAAACAGCAAAGCAAGAACAAAGTGAAGTCAGAGACTTGAAGCTCACACAGTTCAAGACAGAGAGATACAAAATGGGGCAAGAGCGATAATCTTTATGCTTCTTTTCAGAGTGGATGCTTTAGAAAGGAAGACAAGGCAAGATGGGAGGATAAAGAGAGAAAGGAAAACAAAGGAGGCCAAGTGGACAGGTCGGTGTGACTGTCCTTTCGATCTGACCTTGACCCCTGTTCTCACCTCACACGCTCTGGGCTGAGCTCTTTAATGTCTCCAGCATTCTATACCCATTATTGTCATGGACTTCTCAAGCCACTCTTTTCACATCCAAATCCTCTCTCCAGCACCCTCCATGAAGCTGTCTCAGCTCCTAAAGCATATGCACACACTCCATACTACATTCACATCCCCTTGCCACAGAGACATACTGTTTTCAAGTTGGCCCTCACCTCCTATGTGTGCATCTTAGCTCCTAGCAAGAGAATTATGGGTTTATCAAGGCTCCAGACCCTATCTCGTGTATTCTTGGCTACCCCCGTTTTATCCAGCCCAATGTGGGGGGATTACTGAGTGCACTGACCGGTCTCCAAGGAGCGTCTGCAGGACCACCTGATAGTCCACTGGTCTATTAAAGAGCTTCCAGGAGGCTGGCCACGCTCTAGCCATCTCCTGGGCTCCTGCGCCCCCTGCCAGCCAGGAGAGACTCTACATGCAGGATATGGCGAGTCGCAAGGGTGGTCCCACCCCAGGAGTCTGGTCTCCTGGCTGACCTTGGGTACCTTCCGAGGGTTCTGATGAGATCATTAGACAGAGCCCATAACAGCTGCTGTGTTCTTAAATGTCAGGGCACAGCCCACAGCCCCACAGCGCCCAGACTGCTGCAGACAGCGCCCTGCCCTACCCCACCCCACCCCACCCCAGTGGGCAGGCGCTCAGAGTTTCTCATCCAGCTCCAGGCCCTGGTTCTCCAGGGCACCCCTGGGGAGGAGGGCTGGGCTGTCACCCTGCATCCCACCCAGGTAGCTCTGGATGGCAGAGGCACAGTCCAGCCGCTCCATGAGAGTCATGAGGTAGTGCAGCTCCTGCAGGCTGCCATTCTGCTCCTCAAACAGCTCCAGGATGGCGGCTGCGGGGCTGCGCTGGCAGGACAGGAACCTGGGTGGGAGGACAGGAGGGCAGAGAGGAGCAGGCGGGCACTGGATGAGGCGCACTTCCACCCTCACCTCCCTCCCCACACGCGGGCCTCACCCTGTTCTTGCTTGCCTTCTGGGGACTCAGAGTGGTGGGAGGGCTTAGGACTGACAATGAGGTTGTCCAGACTCAGAGGCTGTATCTCTCCGGGCCTCTGTTGCCGCTGCTTACTTATTACTTAGGTAGCAGAGGACAGTGCCTCTAAAGTGCTTTCAACTCTGATGTTCTGTCATTACTGCCCCCCACTTCTCTCCCCAACCTCCACCCCAAATACTCTTCACCTCACCTCCTAAATGGCTCCTCCTCCCTCTCTTCCAGGTCTCAGCATCCTGCCCATTAAGAGAACAGCTGTTCTAACCCATGGCTTTTATTATGACCTCCTCTGCTCAAAAACCTTTCAGAAGTCTCTTGCCCACTAAGCAAGCCCACGCCCTCAACCTTCCGGCTCATCCAGTCTTGCCTTGTTTTTTCTTTTTTTCTGACCTTTTCTCCCTGCCTCTCATTCTGAACCTTCCTTCCTCCAGCTAACCCTTCCCCGCCTTGCCCACACAGCTTCCACAGCCACCTCTGCTACTCCCCACAAACAGAAAAGCTGGTCCCTCTACTCCACCTCCTTGTTCCCTAGAGCCCTTTCTCATTCCCACCACCTGCCCGCTGAGCTCGTAGTTCTGGTTCTTTACTGTTCTTGCTTCAGCTATGTCATGTCTCTGTTTGCAACTTGCTAGGCAGTATTGGATGCATACAACAAGGCACCGGAAACTTTATCCCAATATTAGTGTGTGAGTTCCTGTGAGGGTGTTAGAATCATGTCTCATTCCTCTTGTGTCCCAATACTTAGCATAGTTTTTCGAGGACACAGTAGGCGAATGCTTAATAAATGGGGAGCTGCGAAAATCCACCCTGTTTTCAGAGTCCAGCTCTAGCCCCAGCTCCTGAGAGAAGTCTTCCCTGCCTGGTATTCCAATCGTCTAGATTCTGGGGCTTAACTCCCTGTTGTCTTCCTACTGATTTCTCATAGAGGTCATGGTGCATTGCTCTCATTCTTGCTAACACTTACTGAATGAACATGTGCCAGACATTCAGCCACATGCTTTACTCACATTATGTCGTAGTCTGCCATATACCCCTCAGGACAGCAGGTCAGTCCACACGTACCCACCGACTTACATATTAATTGATTTTTAAATATTTACTGAGCATCTACTGAGACAGGCAAGATCCTGGTACTAAGACAACAGTAATAAATAGGAAGATCTGCCCTTTTATGGGGACTAAGGTGGGGAGTGGACATTCTCTGACTTTCAAGTTGCTCCCTTGTCTGTGTTTGTGATACCATGATTTATAACAAGAAATAAATTGGACTCTGCCCCTCGTTCCTGGCACACAGCTCCTAAATCCTTGTAATTTCCTCAGTGATAAGAGCACTAAGAGCATCTTTTGTTCTCATATTTAGTCTTAGACCTTGGTTCTTAACACAGAGCTCTGGAACCCGTGCAATTTTCTCGGTGATAGTCTTTTGTTCTAATGAGGTGGCTGTGGGCTGGTTCCTCCATAAGGGCCACTACCAGCCGCCAGGCCCCTCATTCTTTTGAGAAGGGAGAAGGGCTGACAGTGTAGTTAATGATCGATCATGCCTATGGCACGAATCCTCCATAAAATTCCCCATAGTAGGGGGTTTGGAACACATCCAAGCAGGTAAACAAGAAGTGCTGGGTGTCCCCATCGTGGGGCTGGGAGTTCCACATGCCTGTCCACATACTTCACCTGCCCTCTATACCCCTTCAACTGGCTGTTCATCTGTACCCTTCATCGTTCCTTTAGTAAGTTGGTAAAGATACTTCCCTGAGTTCTCTCCATGAGCTACTCTAGCAAACTAATCAAACCCAATCTATAGCCCATTGGTCAGAAGCACAGGGGACAATGTGAGCTTGTCACTGGAGTCTGAAGTCGGGGGAAGAGGGCTGGCAAGAACAGTCTGGTAGGACCGAGCCCTTAATCTGGAGGATCTGATGCTACCTCTTGAGTTAAAGTATCGGACACCCAACTGGCATTGCAGAGACCTGCTTGGTGTGGGGGAAATCCTCCCCACGGGCGGTGGGTGACCAGAACTGAAACAAAGTGCACTCTGTGAGGATCATGGAGCGGCATACAGAAGAGAACTGGGGTTTTCCCTACAGAGGAGGAAAACCTTCATATTTCCTTTACTGCAGGCCAGTCTCACGGCCCCACCCAGTCTTCCGCCTCCCAGCTGCAGACCTCACCCCTTACCGGATTTTCATGCCGCAGAGCCCCAGGAGGGAGGCCAGTCTCCGCCAGTCATTGCCTGTGATGCTGCTGGGCTCCAGCAACATCTGCAGCTGTTCAAAGAGCTCTGGGGGCAGCCTGAAGGAGAAAGGGTTGTTCTTGGAGGGAGCTTCAGAGAGGCCCAGTGTGGCTCCATACCCCCGCATTCAGTCTTGCCAGAACCACACACACCGCCAGGCAGCGGCCTGAGAAACCTCCCACCTCACCTATTGCATGGAGGTGACTGCAAGACAGGGGGTGGCACGGCCCAGGATTCTTCCTCTGATGCCTGGAATCTAAGGATTTCCATGTACTTAGTCTCCAGGCCCTGAGCCAGTAGAGAGGCAGGAAACATACTTAGGCATCGTAAGACACACCCCCATCCCAAGCAGGAAGCTGGAGAACCTCCATTCCTTGTGTCTCACCTTCAGTCCAGAGACACTCTGTCAGGAGATACAGCCCACCCCACCACCCAGAACCGCTGACCCTCTGCTTTCCCGGCCCCAGAACCTACAGCCATAGACTTGCCCACTGAATTCTGGAGCCAAGGGGAATTCTAATTCACCAGAAGAGGTCCTGGGTAGGGACAGAGGGAGACAGAGATAGCCAAAAACAGACACTAATCTCAGACTGCCCACTTCCCCTATTCCTCCTTTCCTTCGCTGCTCCTCCCCAAGGGGCTCTCTGAGGGGTATCTGCCTATTCGCCAATGAGATGTCGCCATAGTTCCCCGGAAAACGCGTAACCCTGAGTTCTTCCTATCTTTGCTTGGGAGAGTGAGATACCAACCCCCACCCCTACTGACTCAAGACCCCTTCCTGGCCTCTCAGCAGAGTGAAGACTCACAGCGTCACCTCTCAGAAGTGGACAATCGACCTAGAAATAAATTGCTTTTCTCTGAGGTCCAAGTTCCTCTGGGTTGGGAGAAGAGGTTAATCTAAGGGTTTAGTCTATTTACCCTCCCTATGCACTAACAAGAAAGAGTGAAAGATGGAGGGGAACTGGAGGGCCACGTGGCCTAAAAAAAAAAAAAAAAAAAACTGCCACCTTCATCTGCCTGGGTCCACCATTAAGGCCATACTTCCTGCGTACAGGACCTCTTGCCCACAGCACCCAGGATACCCTCCAGACCCTGCCCTCCCTCTTCCCTTGATGCCAACTCACATCCTGGAAGGTGTGCATGGTGACAATAATCTCATTGGTTAAGGCCGAGCAGTCCTCATTCTCATTGGCTACGGAGGAGAGAGGGTGTGGCAGATGAGAGGGGACGGCTTGGCATCAAAGGGCAGAAGGCAAAGGGAATCCAGGCTAAGGTTTTGGAAATTTGAAGTGCAAAGATCTGCATGGCTCCTGGCCTTCAAGGGAGGTCTGTGTGCCTGGCGAATCGAGAGCCTGAGGCGTTCCAGTTATGGGGATGGAGGGGAGCGGGCAGCAGTGGACACCAGGCTCCTGGAGTACCTGCTTTTCTCCGGAAGCAGAAGGAGCGGAAGGGACACTTCCCATGCCAGATGTGGAGATGGGGGACCAGCTGGCAGCTGCTGTCATCCACATTCTCCCAACCTGGGGAGGGGTAGAGAGGGGAGGGCCTCAGCGGAGGACCCTCCAGGGTGCTCAAGGCAGCCTGCTCTGGGCAGGCACTGTGCTGTGGGAGGGGAGAAGCGGGGGTCCAGGGTGTAGGGTCAAGTGCACGGGCCCCCCAGAGCCTGGGTGCAGACCCATGAGTGGCTGTCCTTCTACAGGCGCACAGTCCTTACACACACACACTCACACACCTGCCACCCTCACACTCTCCCCTCTGCAAGCCCACATGCAGCCATCACACACGCCCAGTCCACAATGACCCCCCCCAAAGCGCCAAGGGCAACTCCAACAGCCCATGACCTGAAAGGAAGAGGACCCAAGCAAAAAAGACAGTCCTCCTGAGACTCCAGCTCCATCCCGGTGGCACCATAAAATGCTCCCTGCCCTCCCTGCTCCTGCAAGGGCAATGCCTCTCCTCCTCTCCTCCCACCCCGCAGGACCCTGTCCTCCCAGGAGGAGCCAGGCACAATGCACCAGGAGGGAGGGAAGAGGTGGGGAAAGCCTGGGGCCCCCAGAGCAGCAGCAAAAACCAGAGGGTCCCCCTGAAGCTGCTGCCTGCCCAGTAGTCTCCCAAAGAACCACGAAACCCAGATTTCCCGGGCAGGGGGAAGCCCGCCCTGCCCTGACCCCTGCCCGGCCTCCCTCACCCTCGGAGATGTACTTGAGCTTCAGGTACTGGTCCCCTCGGGCCCCGGTGAAGTCAAACAGCTGGCAGGGCCCACGCAGTCGCCCCCCGTGGGGCTGCTCGTTGGTCAGCGCCCACTGCAGGGCGCAGGGCGTGTTGTTGAGAAAATAGACACGCAGCTGCAGGTGGGACTGCTTGGGCGCCAGGGGCGAGCAGAACACCGCCAGCTGAAGCCACTTGCGGGCTTCCCCAGCTGCGGGCGCCTCCAGTACACAGGTGTACAGGCTGCGAAGGAGACAGGAGGACCGTGTGCCTAGGGCGGGAAGCTGGGATCTAGAGCACTCACCACCCACCCGGGAGGCACCACTGAGCAGACAGGTAGGGGGAGGCGCTGGGGCAAAGGATGACTAGGGAACTAAAAGCAGGTCATGCCACAGTGACAGTCACTGAGGGGCAAGAAGTCTGCGAGTTTTTAAGCATGGTGGGAGGGGGCATGGAGTCAGGCCATGCCTGGTCTGCACTGTCAAATGGATGGAGACTGGGAGGCACATGCCTAAGATCCTAAAAAACAGAGCTGACAGGACAGACAAGAGATGGGAGGGAGTTGTAAAGGGGACAAGCTGCCTTAGCAATTTATGGACAGTCCTGAACAGGTGCACAGGGTAGAGACAGACAGTTTGAGAGAGGGGTTGAACTGGGACAAAGAAAGGAGGTTGAATCAGACCCTTCTGAACAGGCTGGATATGCAGTCCTGGGCAGGGCTGGGGTGAGATCAAGCTGCCATTGATGCTGGGACAGAGGAAGTGGGAAGGGATATGGGGGAGAAGAGCTTTGCAGCCCTGTGGGATGGGGAATAGGGCAGTTATCTGGCCGTGTGGAGAGAGGAGGAAGAGGCAGAGAAAAGGGGCAGGAAGGACAGACCAGCGGGCAGGTGCCTACCTGAAGTGGGAAAGGTCAATGCGACACTCATCACGGGACGTGTGGGCTCCCGACTGCCCCAGTGGCCTCCAGGCCTTGGCCTCAAGCAGAGCGGTGTTGCTGCTGTAGGTGCGGGCATCGCGGGGCTGCTGGGCACAGTGCTTGAACGTGAGAGTGCAGGGCTTCAGGAAGGCGGCCCCATGGGGGCCACAAGCCACCACAGGGCTCACCAGCCCTTGGGCTCGGGACAGCAGTGGGGCGTCCGACAGGTCCCACACCAGGATCAGTGACACCCGCTCCTGGCGGCCCACAGAAACAGCACCTGGGGAGAGGGCTAGCTAAGTGGGGTCTGCAGCAGGCCCAGCCCTAGGGGTGGCGAGGCTAGACCAGGGCGGGAGGGGTGGGGACCAGGCGCCAGGAGAGAAGGTGCCAGCAGGGCACACGGGGAGGCCCACGCAAGGAGGGGGAGATCACTGTGAGCTGACTTGTTTTCTGAGCAAGTGGCCCCCTTCCAGGGCCACTTCCAACCCATTCAGGGCACTGTGTGAATTTCCAGAAGGTGCTTTTCCTCCAGACACTACTTCCCTCTCTCAGAGAGTTGTCACAACATCTGTTGGCTAGAACAAGGCACATCACCTTCACCTGCCAGAACTTGTCATAAAATTATGCAATATCTCTATCTTCGGAGTCAACAAAGTTAGACTAAAATGTACACAATTTTCAAAATTAGGAAGGTGTCTGAATGACGTCGCTTCTGATGTGACTCCCTCGTAGAACGTGTACGTGAGGTCTAGGCCTATGAGGGAGCGGGTGCTGTTACCTGGTGGGATGAGCAGGGAGATACCCGTATCCTGGAGCATCAGGCAGCCGCCACGGTGATCCACCTCTCGAGCGGAAAACACCAGCAATTTGTTCATCAGCTGGCGGATGATGGTCTGGCCCTGGGTGGGCGTGTGCAGCTCCTGATAGAAAGCAGCCATCTCTGGCAGGGTGGCAGGCAGGCACTGCCTGGGGGACTCATTTTCTGGTGGGGGAGTAGGTGGGGACACTGCCTCCTCTTGGCTATCCAGCTTCCAGAAGGTCCCCAGCAACCAGCGAGGACAATGCCATCGAAGACATTGGGCCAGAAGGAGGACACTCGCCACTGGGAAACCCACCAGCAGTAGTAACTGGGCTGGTTGGGAAGAACTCTCATGGGAGCACATCCGCCTGGTCACTTGAGGTGCCAGCCACACCAAGGCCTGGGAGGAAACAAAGGGTCAGTGTCAGGCTAAACATTTCCAATGTCAAGTATCTGCAGTGAGGGAACAAGGTGTCTTCATTCCAGTGCATGTCATATAATTCCTTTAACGATTCTGCCCCTCGCCCTCACCCTCGCCCTCTCTTACTCAAGAACCTACCATGGCTCCCCATGACCTAATACAGCAGATTCAACTCCCCTCAGACTGAAAACTTGCATTTGGAGTTAGAAGACATGAGTTCAAATGCCACCTTGGCCACTGTGTCTGAGCAAGCTTGCCATATGCTTCCATGTGCCTCTGTTTCCTCGTCTGTGCACATATTGACCTTCACTTACTTGTGATGCTATAGAAAAATCTTTAACTGGAAAAGTACGTCATCGAGAAATAGGCATCCTCTGATCTCATGTCTGTAAATAACAAAACTACATACATGTATATTTACATGTGCATGAGTGTACATATGTAAATTATTTTAAAAGGCCTGGAGCAGTGCTGGGCAGTAAAAATACCATGTGAGCCCATTTGTAATTTTAAATTTACTAGTGGCCACATTCATAAAGTTAAAAGAACAGAAGATAATATTTTTCTTGATGTCAATATAAGCAAAATGTTATTTCAACAGGTAGACAATATACAACTATAAATGAGGTATTGCGCATTCTCTGTTCACACCGCCTTTGAAGGCTGTACGTATCTACAGGGATGGCACAGCTCAGTCAGGACTAGTTCACTTCAGGTGCCCAGCAGCTGCGTGAGTGCATGCCATCTTGACCAGTGAGCTTTTGGAAGGACAGACCCCCAATTTATCCCCTTGGTCATTACTGAAAGAGGTAAGAATTGAGAAGGTGAATGAGCATCTCAGTTCTCCTAAATTCTTCTTTCTGTAGTCTTTGAATTTTTCACACCAAGCATATATTTTATATTAACTTTGCAACTGTTTTTCAAAGAGAGTAAAAGTGAGGGGGGAGAATGACCTCCGAGAGTGATTGTGAGGATGGCATGAGGTCACAGGAAAAACACTGGTAGCTGATGAAGCCCTGTCCAAATATGTCTGTTTCCACGTCCCTCCTTCTGCCAGAAAGGCCAAAGGCAGCTCACAGGGATACGTGAAACACAGGGACATGTGAAATACAGTGAGAGCAACAAAAGTGCACAGTGGAAGCAAAAAGAGAAAGAAAACAAAGGTGAGGGCTTCTCACAACGGTGGAATGAGGCAGGCAGGGCTGAAGCATGAACTGACAAGCAAGCTCACCTGGCTACCACGCGGGGACCTCACCTGGGGACCTGAGTTTTCCAGCAGCTTCTGAAGCCAGAGGCAGCTCTTTGGAGCCCCTCCCAGCCCATGGTCTCCGCTCTGACTTGCTCTCTTCTTCCCTACCCCTGCCACACAGCTCCGCCAGGTGAGACTGAGCAATTCAAACCTCACTAATTCCAGCCTGTGGCCTCAGCTCATAGGATTCCCTATTTCCCCGCCCGCCCCACCTGCCCCGTCTACCCACCTGTGCCTTCCTGCTCTCTAGCACCTTCCCGACTCAGCGGCTCTCACAGTCTCACCCCTCCCCTTCGCTCTCTGCTGCCAGTGTCCCCGCACATGATACGTTGTCATGTGTGGGTTTGGCCCTCAAATGAGCATTTCAGGGCACCAGCTGTGTTCCAGGCACTATGGGAAGCTTTCCTGCCAGCGAGAACATCGTATTCAGCTCTCAGGAAGCTTCTGAGAGAATGGAATTCACTCGCTAGGTAGCTGAGTTCTGAGTTCAAGTTCTCAGCGCCCCAAGTGGCTGAGTCACTAGGGTCTGCACGACAAAACTGGCATCATCCCTCCCCAGTCCCCTCACTCCCACCACCCTCCTGAAGCTCAGGCCTTGGCCCGGGTCTCCAGCTCTCTCCTTGCCTATCTTCTTCTTCCTCAGGCCCTCCTCTCTCCTCCCTCCTCCCAGACAGAAGAAAGACAGAAGCTCCTCCGTTTCCTTGGGATTGAGGACAGGGAGGGGCTCAGGGGGATCTGTTTCTTCCCCACATCCTCACTGGAACACAGACAGAAAGGCAAGTTTGGTCTTGTTCCCTTGCCTTAGAATCCAAGCCTGCAGACTGCAGCAGCCTGCTCTGGGCCAAGCCTCTTTCAGGGCAGTCGGAGGCAGGTGAGTTGGTGATGGCCCATATCTGGTGGGGAAGTGGGGTCGGGGCAGCAGCCTTCCCGCCCCGTCCCACCCATCGCCTCGGCTTCCTCCCACTGGGGATCATTGAAATTGTCACTGCGGTTAACACTAGCTAACGAGCAGCTCTGCCCCGGGTCCCTGTGGTGAAGCTCTGGACCTGGCCAATGTCATTTGCTCTTCACAGCAGCTATGAACTAGGTATTATCTTCATCTCCATTCCACAGATAAGGGAAGCCAAGCATTCTCCCAACAGTGAGGACAAGGTGGGAGATGATTAAGTGATCAGTAGAGGTGGATGGAAAGGCTGAGCAGGGCCGACAAGGATTTCCACGCTCCCTTCCCCTCCCTGCCCTTTATTTTCCCCAAGTCTCATCCATGCCATTTCTAAAGAAAATGAAAGTGGAAGAAAAAGAATCAAAAATAAATTAAAAATAAATAGAAGGAACTAAAGGCACATCTTAGTTCCGGAGCTCTGCGACGCCCTTGGCCCTACCCACCGAGGCCCCAGAGTCAGGGGTGGGGCAGCTGATGTGAACAAAAGGGAAGGACATCTCTGTTTCTATAGCAACACCCTTCCTGGGGCCTCCAAAGGCCAGGGTCCAAATCCCCTAGGCCAGCCGCCCAGTCTGGAGCACTTGGCACGTACTGCTCCCCCAAGTCCCACAGAGCCTCCCAAGGGGAACCCTATTCATTCACCTAGCAGGGAGCAGGCTAGTTCCTGCCCCCATCTCAGCACCCCACCCCGGTCTCTTGGGCTGACAGCTCTTCCAGGAGGCTTGGCCCTCACTTCATCCTCGTTTCTGGTGCCAGGGCCTTGAGTCTCTGTCACGACGACCAGCTCTCTGTAGAATGGAGCTCCCCAACCCCATGCCTGACACCTCATCGCCCACACCTCCAGTTTGTCTGGCTCCAACCCCAGATCACCAGGGGCAGCACTTCCCCACCATGAAGGCCCTTTAGAGCACAGCCATTGCCTGTCCCTAGGTGATTATCTCCTCCAGCACAAACTCTGGGCTCCTGTTGCAAAAACTCTGCTCAGATCCTTGGAGGAAGCGCTCAATGCTCCCCCCGCATCACTGGTTCTCACTCTGCCCCCGCCCCATATCTGATGAGCTCCAGTTATTGAGGGACACAAAAATATTGTGACCGATGTGTCCAGACTTGTAAGTCAGAAGGGAAGACATTTCCACAGGGCGCAGACTCGTTCTCCTGGCCTCACACCCACCGGGCAGTGGGCCTCTCCCAGGGTGCTTTTTCTTTTCTTCTCCTCCTGCACAGGGTCTCCCCACTCTGGCACCCCTGGCTGAGCTGACCTGGAGGCCCCAGGCCCCAAGAGGTTCTCACCTTATCACCTAGGTGCTCCCAGAGGCTGCTGGCTTGTCCCAGAACAGAAGTTCCTTCTCTGAGAACCAGAGAGGTCAGCCAGAGAGTACAGGTGGGCGGGATCCAAGACAGGAGTGGCCTGGCACTTCCTGGCAGAGTCCTGCCTCCCAGCTGCCTTAGAGAGGGTAGAGTCCGGGGTCTGTTCTGTCTGTTGGCAAAGTCCAGCCGAGGCAGGTGGGCGGAGGGTCTGAGACGTCAGTGAACTTTCCAGTCCAGTTCTGGAAGGAAGCAGTCAGCGAGGGAAACCACCTGGTACAGGTGGACCCCCCAACCCCCCCTACAGTGCCCTCTGCTGGCGAGTGACTGTCCCCAGTCAGAGGGTATTGAAATGGCAGGTGAAAGGGAAACCTGACCAAGGTTTCTCAAACTATACTGTACACACGGGTCACCTGAGGAAGCTTGTTAAAATGTGGGGTTTGTGGCAGCCCTGAGATTCTGTCTCTCTGAGAACTCCCAGGTGAGGCTAAGGCTGCGGTCCAGTGTTTCCTGCAAAGAGATCCCCTGGGAGGAGCTGACAGGGTGATATCTCTCCGTTGCTGGTATTAGCCCCACCTCTGCTCCCTGCTTAGTTAGTGCCTTTCACACTCATTGAAGCAGAGCCTGTTACCAGGGTGGTCTGACCTCCTGCATTTGAGGATCTCCTGCCCCCCACTTATTATCTCCCATAGAAAATAAGTAACTGGTGGTGCACTGGTTAAACCAGATATAGTCCTCATACATCCCAAGGTCCCCAGTTCAAGACCTGGGGCCAGAGGAGCAGCCAATGATGAACAAAGAAATGAAATAAAGGCCTTCTTCCTCCTCTCTCCTCCTGCCTGCATACTTGTCTTCATTCCTGCCTGGGAAGGGAAAGAGGAAGGAAGGAAGGAAGGAAGGAAGGGAGGAAGGAAGGGAGGAAGGAAGGAAGG